>JASDQU010197563.1:6423-19486 GCA_032191745.1 Picea mariana | reverse complement strand
TACTAACATTGATTGGAAATAAAGTAGATCAACAATGGAATACTAAGATTGATATGAATGAGGTAAATTAACTATTGAATGTGTTTATTGGGTAATCCATTCATTTCTCTAGGGATAAAGCATAAGAAATGGATACAAGGTTTTCCTCCTTTAGGGAGGTTGTAGTAGCTAAAACCTCTCTAAGTTGAATGAAATTACATAGTGAAACTAATACCGACAAGAAGGTAACAAAAAGGAGAGGAAGGAAATATTGAGAATTATTTTTTAAAGGGCAAAAAATGACATGTGCACTAATTATTTGAATTTATTTTTCTATACGTGTACTTGCTTGAATATTTATATCATGATTTAAGCATATGAAAAATGGGCCATGATTTTATAATGGAATAGAAATTGTGATTTTTTTATGGAAAAAAACCAATTTTATTAATTTAACTTTAAGAAAAATGATATATAACTAGGTAACTTTAACTTTATTCAACTTGAATGAGGTACTTATTTAACTTTTATTTATTTTTTTCATGGCTTTTATTAGTTCACACTTGTTAGGGTTGCAATTATTTTGAAATTGGGATTTATTTTTTATACGAGTTTTTCTATCTAGATATGTGAATTTGCTTTATTTTAACAACGAGTTTTTCTATAGATATGTGAATTTGCTTTATTTTAACAATGAGTTTTTCTATAGATATGTGAATTTGCTTTATTTTAATAATGATGATTTTCTTCTTTCAACTACTCATACAAAAAAGATACATATAATTTTCTAGATTTGAGAAACAGTCTTTTTAAAATAATTTATCTCTCTTATGCTTTATTTCTTCATTGCATCATCATTTTTTTTAAATTTAGATGTGATTAGCCCAGTGTGGGGAGATGTTCATGTAACATAACGCATAAAAATAATAATTTAAAATATTCTCAATCTCTTGTAAATCTGGATCTAGGGCCGAGAAGAATCAAATATAGAGTGCAAAACTTGAAGAAAGGTTAACATGGATCCAAACACTTGATCCGGAGTTAACATAGATCTATTAGTGGTATTTTCAATGATATCAATATTATGTAAAATGGCCTCTTTTATTCATCAATAAAAGCAACTTTCACTTAAATTTGAAAAAATCCTAAAAAAACATTCTTTTTTCATATTATTTATTTTATAGTTGTACATTAAATATTTGATTTATTAAAATAATTCATTTAAACATATTAATATTTGATTAAAATATTCAAAATTTAATTTTAATTTTCAATTTTAAAATATAATTAAATATATTATTATTCTTAATATTTAATTTAAAATTAAATATATAATTATCTGAACATTCAAAATTAAAAAGCAACTCATTAATTTAAATATACTAACATTCAAAATTGTATACAAAAATTTCAAACAAATAAAATGTAAACTTTGTGATAACATATCTTTAATACGTAGTTCCAAACAAAACAAAACACATAAAATGTTTGATTTTCAAAGTATCAACAATACTTTTTAGTGCTTTACAAAAGGTCTATTCCCTTCATTAAAAAAAATTCTATGCAACATTATTTTTTTAATCTTTTCATTTTACCTTATATTTTTAAGGCAATTAAAATGGAAAAACAAGTTTAAATCTGGTGTTATTAATTATTCACAAATCCATTAATATAAGAAAAACACATAATTTTTTTAATCTTTTCATCTTACCTTATATTTTTAAGGCAATTAAAATGAAAAAACAAATTTAAATATAGTGTTATTAATTATTCACAAATCCATCAATATAAGAAAAACACATAAAATATTTGATCTTCAAGTATATTAAAAATACTTTTTAGTGCTTTATAAAAGGTCTATTCCCTTCATAAAAAATTTCTATGCAACATTATCTTTTTAATCTTTTCATCTTACCTTATATTTTTAAGTCAATTAAAAAGAAAAAGCAAATTTAAATCCGGTGTTATTAACCACTCACAAATCCATGAATACAAGGCAAGTTGTTTGATCATGTTCTTATAACATTGATTATAATATTCTTTTTTTTCCATTAAAGAACTTGTTTGTTGAAGCAACTAATCCATGGATACAAGGCAAGTTGCTTGATGATGTTCTTATAACATTGATTATAATATTTTTTTTTCCATTAAAGAACTCGTTTGTTGAAGCAATTTATGCTAATGTAATTTTTAATAGTAGAATATCATAAGTCAATGTATTTTATGTATCATTTTAGTTTGTCATCTATAAGGTATATGCCAAAGTTTAAAAAATGCATTTCATGGATAGAAAAAGTAGACACACTTATTAATGCAAAAACAAAGTAGAAACACATCAATGCAACTAAGGATGAGATGGGTAAACAGTAATGGATATAAAACAAAATTTAGATAATCACATCTTAAATGCAAAACTGCTTTATAGTGTTAGTCATCACTACAACAACTTGAGAGCTTCTCCATAAAAACCATTGTTGTGATTGTAAGCTTTGGAAATAATCAACCAAACACAATCTTTTTAATCCATTTAGGTAGAAAAATTATAATAGAAATATACAAGTACTTAGGGTTGAGGCTTGTAATCAAAGACAAACCATTGATTGTAAGCATTGGAAATAATCAACCAAACACAATCTTTTTAATCAATTATCTGCAATCAAATTACGGCGATACCAGTTAAATAATGCGATACGGCGATACCAATACAAATTAAGCAACGGAAACTAAAGACGAGTTTTAGAGAAACTTCTTAAAAAAAAGCTTCAGCGGGAGTGTCCGCGGAACAAACCTGGATCGAAATAGAGCAAAGGAACGAACGAGGCACAGAGCAGAACCAGGATGGAATGGCTGAGTCAGCCAATGTGCGAATCGAATCCCCTACCCCTCATCGTTAAATAATGGATTTTATGCGCATGACAGCTATGCGAATTAGTCACGGATTCACGCTAAAGTCGTAATTGGAAATTTCTTAGCAATTGTTGGGTGGGTCCATGGTATTAAATGGGAGTCTGGTACAACGGAATAAAAAATGAAAGTAGAGTTTAATGTTGTGGCTATAGTTTCCTTACCCATCGCTAGGCGGGTCCGTGGCGTAGGGTAGAATCCTAAGAAAAATATATAGTGAAAAGCCCATCATTCGAAAAGCTAGTGTATGTCATGTCTAATCGTATGTGGAATTTGACCAAAATGTTTGGAATTCTAGGAGTGGTGAGGGCATTCAATACTTAGAACTAAGTTGGTGGCATAAGTGTTGTATACGAGGTGCATTGTATTTATTGAGTGGTGAGATTACTAATAATAATTTTGAGATGGGATAAAATAAGATAGATAAAAAAATAAAATTGACCATATGTTTTAATGAGAGAAAGCAATTATATTTATAGATTAGATCACACTCCTTGAGTTTACCAATAGGTATGGTAAATATATTAGCCATATTATTATTGGTATTACAAAATATCAAACCAATTTTGTTTGATTTAATCTTCTCTCTCATGAAGTGATGTTGCATTTCTATTTGTTTTGATTGTGCATGATATATTGGATTGTGTGAAAATTTGATAGCACTTTGATTGTCAGAGTTAATGGATGTTGGACCATTTTGCTTCTCTTCGACATCTGCAAGAATTCTCCGCAACCAAACAACTTCACAGGTAGCACTGGTCAAGGCTTTATACTTAGATTCTATTGATGACAAAGAAACAGTACGTTGCTTATTGCTACTCCATAGTACAACCCTCGATCCTATATGAAATGCATAGCCTGAGGTAGAACTTATATCATTAGGATTTCCTCCCCAATCTGAATCTGAAAAACTTGTTAGATCAACATCAAATTCATCAGTGTACATAATATCAAAATTTATTGTTCCTTTCAAGTATCAAAGTACTTTCTTTGTAGCTTTCGAGTGACTCTCTGAAGGCTTAACCATGGATTGACTAAGGATGTTAACTGAGTATGCAATGTTTGGTCTTGTAGTGGTGAGGTAGTTCAGACTTGCCACCAACTGACGATATAAAGTACCATCTGTCGCTTTAGTTCCATCTTCACTGTATAACTTTGCATTATGTTCTAAGGGAGTTGACATAGCTTTACATTCACTCATGTTGAACTTTCTAAGAATTTCTTTTGTATATTTACTTTGAGTGATCAATGTTTTACTAGGATCTCTCCAAACCTCAATTCCTAAGGAGTAATGCAAATTTCCAAGATCTTTCATTTCAAATTCTTGAGACGACTGAATTTTAATCTCTTCAATTAACTTGCATGCACTACCTGTAATAATGAGATCATCCACATATAAAGATATTAAAGCAACATTTCATTCTTCATCTTTCTTAACATATAGGTTAGGCTCATTTTTACTTTTCACAAACCCATTCTAATAAAAGAAGGTATCTATCTTTACATACCAAGATCTCGGTGCCTGTTTCAATCCATATAATGTTTTCCTTAACCTGACTAGATGCTCTTGTCCCTTCTTGACAAATCCTTCAGGTTGAACCAAATACACCTCTTCTTTTAAATCATCATTCAAAAAAGAAGATTTGACATCTAACTGGTGTATTTTCCATTTATGTTTTGTAGCTAAGGCAATCAATACTCTAATTGTATTCAATTTAGCTACTCGTGCAAAAGTATCTTCGTAATCAATTCCTTCCTTTTGTGAATATCCTTTTGCAACTAATCTTGCCTTAAATTTATCAATGCTACCATCTGCTTTAACTTTAGATTTACACAACCATTTGCTTCCAATAGGGACTTTGTTTTCAGGCAGTTCAACTAATTCTCATGTTTTATTTTTCATAAGGGAGTCATATTCATCATTCATAACAATTCTCAACTCTTTGTGTTCTTTAGATTGATCATAGTTTACAAGTTCTACAACATTCATTACATGAGCATCAATGCATAATATTTATACCTTATAGGTGGATGAGTTTGTTGTGATGACCTCCTTGGTCCTTCACTGCTTTCATCTAGTCTCCTTCTCTGTGGTGACTCTTCTCCACTTGATGTATCTGACTGCTTGAAGTGTCCATACTTATTTCATTATGTTCTCGAACCTGTACATGTTCTTTTTCCTATTTAACCATTGTATCTATTTTGGCATGTTCATCACTATCATTATGCCAAGCATCTGCATCATTATTGTATCAACTCTATCTGCATTCTCATGAAACATTACATCTCTACTTGCAAAGAGTTTATGTGAAATGGGATCAAACAATTTGTATTTTTTTTATTAGTACAATACCCAAGAAAAACACACTTGATTGACTTTGCATCAAGTTTTCTTCTCTCATCCTTTGGAATATGTGCAAAGGAACTAGATCCAAATACTCTTAAATGACTAACATCAGGTTTATAGCCATAAAGAATCTCAAAGGGAGTTTGGAAATCTAGTTTCCTAGTTGGACTTCGATTTTTTAAATAAACAACAGTATTAATGACTTCTTCCCAAAAACCATTAGAAATGTTTTTACCTTGAACCATACTACGAGCACACTCCACAAGTGTTATGTTCCTTCTCTCAGGAACACCATTCTGCTGAGGTGTATGAGGTACTGTAAATTGCTGTTGGATCCTATGAAATTTACAATAACTTTTAAATGCACCTGATGTATATTCACCACCCTAATCAGATCTGAGAACTTTAATACATTTTTCTGTCTATTTTTCAGTCATACTTATGAATTCTTTAAAGTACTCAAATACATCACTTTTTCTCCTTATGAAATAGACTCATGTATATCTAGATCTATCATCAACAAAAATAAGAAAGTAGGGAGCACCAAGAAATGACCTAGTTTGCATAGGTCTGCATACATCTGTATGAATTAATTCAAGTATATATGTTTGTATTTTCCCTATATGTATGGGAAACTCCTCTCTATGTTGCTTACCAAGTGCACATGCTTCACATAGAAAATGATCATTCTTCATAACAGGAAGACCTTCTACCATTTTTTTCTTTGCAACAACATCAAATCATTGTAATTTAGGTTCCCATACATGTGGTGCCATAACTCTTATGTTGACATTTTTGTGGATGTCAATGCAACTTGACGGTTCATTGTCACATCCAACTTATACAATCCACCAACCCTGGTACCTATGGAAACAACTCTATAGTGATCATGGATATCTTTTACAACACACCTCAACTTACCAAATTCCATTGTTAGATTATTATTAGTGATAGTTGAAACATATATCAAAATATTTTTAATACTAGGAACATACATCACATTATGAATTTCTCTCAATTTTCCATTAGGTAAATTCACTTTATGTGATCTATTATGTGATCTATTATCTCCTAAGTAAATGTGTGTTCCATCATTTTTCTCATAATATTCATCATACCATTGTTGATTACGGGTCATATGAGCTTATGCACCAGAATCTATGAACCATGCATTCTCATCATCAGTGTCAGCAGACAATGTAGCTTCATAAATAAACAGCTTAAGATTTTTAAATCCATCATTGACTGAAGTGTATTTATGCACAAAATTTCCATTATGCCTTTTATATCTCTGATTTGATTCATGATTCTTTCTTCTATAACAATCTTTAGCAAGATGTCCAGGTTTTCCACAATATTCACATTCAATATTTCTCTTAACATAAGAATCAAGATGTGTCATACCTTTCTACTTTGTTTGAAACCAACCTCTATTCTTGTCCCACGATTTACCTTGGTATGATTTTTTACCTTTTGCAATCAAAGCCAAATCTGAGCCACTTGAGTCTTGATCATAGTTCTTCATTCTTTCTTCTTCTTGAAGAAGAATACCGTCCAATTCATCAAAAGTAAGAGGCGTTGGTCTAGCTGAGAGTGTTGAAAGGAAGACTTTATAATCTTGCACTAAACCCTTCAAAGAAATTGTTACTAAATCACTATTTGAAACCTTTTCACGAATGTCACCCAACTTATCCCTCAAATCTTTAATTATGGATACAAAATTACTTATGCTTTCATAAGATTCCATTTTGATAGATAATAACTTAGTTTTTAAACATAAGATTTGGTTTGCATTAGAGGTTTCGTACAAACCTTTGAGAGTGTCCCACGTCTCTTTGGAAGTTTTACAGTCTCTTATATGAGGAATGATGTTGTCGTTTACAAACATACACAACAACACTTTCGCTTTCATCTCTGGTCTATCCCAATCTGGATTCGAGGCAACAACAATGGGTTTGGGCTCATCACTTTTGGCAATCATCGATAGACTATATGCCTCTAAAATGGTGGGCAGCTTAAACTTTCAGTTTACATAATTATCGCCATTAAGTTTAGTGGACTCATTTAAATAAGAATCAACAAGAGGGTTTTCCATTTTCCACACAAATAATTCAGCAAGATTTAACAATTATCCACCAATGGAAAACAAGGACATTGTTGTCTTTTTGACTACCTGGTTCTTCTCCTTTTCTGTGCAATCTGTAATGGACAACAGATCGGTGCAGTAGCGATAGGCAGATGCAGTAGCAATGGAAAACATGCATCATAGAAAGAATCACTAAACAATGCATCTTCACACTCCACACAGGAATGATTTTGATGCAATGCATGTAGATAACACTCCACCAAAACAAGGAATGACATAGATATCAGGAACTGCAAAATACTCCACGCAGATACCGGTCCACCAAAATAAGAAAATCAGTGAAAGGTTTGAGGGACAATGAATACTCCAGCTCGTAGACAGTGAACAACTCTAGACACCATATTAAAACGAACTTTGCTCCACACAGAAATATGCAACAACCACAATGGAAACACTCCAGCAGCATGTAGCGAACACAGAGCCCCAATCCCAACTCCACAGGTCGCACCCTCAAATCACACACAAACAAATCCTATGCAGATTGCAGTATCACACCCAACCGATAGCAGGGTTTCGGTGCAAGCACACACAACTTGCAGCACACTCACAACTCCACACGCAGAGAGATACCAAGCACCCAACACACACAAAACTCCACACCAGTGAACAACTCATCGAATGGAAAATGAGCAGCGACATCAACAATGGAAAACGACTCTCTTCACTGAACTAAAAGTGGTGTGGTTCCTCCCACGATATATAACCTTAGCTCTGATACTAAAATAAAACTTAGACAAAAACCACACAAGTGAGATGGAGCTCACTTGGATTAATGAGAGAAAGCAATTACATTTATAGACTAGATCACACTCCTATCAATGTGGATCTCAAACCCCCTTCAAACACAATCTGCGTGCTTATGAAACAAACTCAAATTAACATTCTAATTTTAATATATTCTAGAAGTTTCTTCATTATTCTAACATAATAATTTGATCATATGTCTTAACAAATTCAACTTCACATTCATCCATACCCATTTGAAACCTGACACTTGTTTTTTATTTTAATCTACCCCTTATAATTTACAATCCATTGTCTCAGTTCCTTGTTCCTCCCTTCGCCTCATTTGTCATCCATCACCTCGGTGCCTTATTGTTTCCTTCACCCATACATTTCCTTCAATGTCACATGTAATTTGTCATCTACCGCTTAAGTGTCATGTTGTTTCCTTCATCATACGCTATAAATGGGTTTTAGCACATTAGATAAGAGGAAACGAGCAATTCTGTGAAGTGGTTTCACTGGGGCCTACTTCACCGGATTCACCAGTGAGAGTCCCTTGTTGTAACATCCCACTCTGGCGCATTGACAAAACTTATTCTTTGAGGACACTTGCTCACAAGTGATCCAAACTATTATGATATTAAAACATTTGTCCCTAATTATGATGCGTTATGATAGATGATATGATGTTTACTGCATTGACATAGATAGGTGCTATTGACTCGGTTTTACTGAGTGTGCAGGGTTTTGGACCTTGAGGATGCAGAGGCATCGACGGAACCCCTTGGACTCCAGATCGAGTCAGGGACTGTGCTATTGGGGTTGATTGTTTTAATGTGATTTTAGTATGTTTGATTAGATGATATGATGAGGACATGTTCTGACATGATTGTTGATGATGCAGACTGACGATAGCTTTCCCACCAGACTCACATAGGGAGTAAAGGGGCCACACATGACTACCAAAGAGGTTGAGGGAGAGGTGTGGACAACAAACCTGCAACAGCCTACTAGCACTCTTGTCGTGGCTCGAAATGTAGGTTAACGATTACCTAGTTTGAGAGGATCCACGATGCCGTGCGGGAAGACTGCAACAATCACTCACAATGATTCTAAGGGGCACGCAATAAGGCGGGGGCCTTATTCCTTAGAATCCCTTAGTCTCCCACAAGTTCACTTGGCGGAGTGTTGACTCCAAGGGTTATTGATGTCTATCAATCAGTCAAGAGGCGAGTGACACCCTTGGAGCACGTGGTGCATCCTGAAGGGCACGCCATGCAAAAGAAACACTAGAGGCGAGTGGCACCCTTGGAGCACGTGGTGCGTCCTGAAGGGCACGTCGTGCAAAAGAAACACTAGAGGCGAGTGGCACCCTTGGAGCACATAGTGCGTCCTGAAGGGCACGTCGCATTGATGTTGTTAAAGGAACGAAACTAGATGGCCCTAAGACTAATATCTCATTAAGAAAATTTAAAACAACTTCCCTAATTAAAATGTCGCCTAGTTCAGAATCTAAGTCCTAAGTCTAAAACTTCGCTAGGGGTAAAATTTTGTCTACCCGTAAGAAATTATCTCTCTAAAAAATAAAATAAAATAATAAATTTTAAACTAAAAACCACTTAAGTAATAGTTGTGGACTTCATAAATTTTTGGGTAAAATAAAGAGAATAAGAACTTAAATAAAATCTGTGGATATCAAAGGTAAAGAATAAATAAATTATTTAACAAGTGAAAGTGTAAAAAAGATATTAAATTAATAATAAAAAGGAAAAGAGTAAATAACGCAACTGCCATTTTGGCTCTAATAAAAAGGGGAAAGAAGGGAATAATAAAAATTAGAAAACTAAGGAACGGAGGAAACATAATAAGGGAAAGAGGGGAACTTATGGTAAAAAGCGAGGTCAACATAGAATCTGCAATCAAGAACCTTCTAAATTGAACTAAATTAGCAACTTCATTTTAGGGAAAGTATTTAAACCTTTAAGGAAATCTAGGAACACCTAGGAGTAAATTTAGGAGCAACTCTAGGTGGATGAGGGAAATGAAACAATTATTAATTTAAAAAAAATATTTATTGGAGGAAAGTGGGGGATGGATGCCACTTGTACGAAGGAGATTTTTGAAAGATTTTTATTAAAACTTAAAATTTAATGAGATTAGGGAAAGAATGGAAGTTCTAAAATTCTATAAAAGAGAGAGAGGTGAAGGAGGAAAGGGGATCGACTGTTAGCATAACGTTACGCTGCTAGATTAGTGACTTGACTGATTTACTTGTGAGGAGTTGGTATTTCTAGCTCGGATAGGAGTGGTAGCTCGGCCCTGCGAGGCGAGCTGGGAGCTAGACATACCATCTAGATAGTGTGTGTCCCCTTTGCGGTTCGGGGGGCTAAGGGGGAAGCATAGTACCCCTAGCAATTGGTTGGGAGGTACCGGTGTAGTCTCGACGGTTGGCGAGCGGGAGAGGCATGGAGCGCGGGACGTCATTCGAGGCGGGTGATAAGGCAACAATATGATCTCTTATTTGGTAGAGTAGAATGCATATTTATTTACTTCGGTGATTATAATTGTATTGTTGTAAAAACGCTAATTCCGTTGTTGTAATTCGGTAATGGTTGAAACAAAAATTTATTTATACTTCATCTATTGCATCGATATCATTAAACAACTACCTCTGTTGAAGGTCCTTGGTTGGTTAATGGCCTTTGTGCATTCAAGCGGTTGATTACCTTCACGCATGGATTATCCTTTCCCGCAACTGAATCATATCCTCTGCATTTTAATGTTTTTCGTTGACGAACATACCGGATGAACTTACCCTTAGTTATCACACTTTTCAGACTGCCAACCTTTCATTCTAGGCTATAATCTATGTCTTATGATAGCGCTCCAGTTAATATTTTATGTGTTAGCTGCATGTGCACYATTTATATTTATGGACCACATAGTTAAACAACATTATCCTAAATCGTAGATGCTACTGTTGGAGAGAATCATAATAGCACTGTTGATCTTATCAAATCGACTCTGTTGACAGATTTTCTTAGGGGACTGCAATCCATAGATGTACCACCAACATTTGAAAAAAAAAAAATCATAACGATTGATAGCGATTGTACCAACAAATTTTTAATCCGCTATAATTCATTTGACTATGTTTCAACACTCTTCTCTGTGTTTTTGTTGTATATCTCTGCATTTTTTAGGTGGTAATTCCAGGTGATTTGGTGGAGTTAAATCTTGTGTTTCTGGGTTGTGTTTCCTGTGCGATGTGGGGGAAGATACCCACATGGTTTTTCACTACATAATCGTTGAGTCTTTGGTGTATATTTTTCTGCGTTTTTGTGTTGGTTTCCTGTGCAATTTGGTGGAGGATACTTGCACAAATTCGACCACCTAACTCTACGTTTTGGATTGTAATTCCTTGTGTTTTTTGTTGTAAAACTTTGATTTTTGGTTTGCCTGCGAGTTCGTTCCATTCTGAGACTGTTACCTTGGCTGCCTGCGAGTTCTTGCTTAATATCATCCGTATCAGTTCGCCCTTGCCTCTGTAATGAAACTGCATCTTTTCTCCCTGCAAAACAGTGTGGAAAACCCGTAAAATTCACCTTTGCCACTGTAAATAAAAACCTCTAATTCTGCCCTTGCAATACTGCGCTAAATTTTGGAAGATTTCTACCCGGAAACTGTAATAGAGTCATATTTATACCCACCTCTGCAACTGTAAAAAAAATGCCCAAATTCGCCCCTGCCAGCATTGTTCTAGTCGTAACCTTTCACCCTGCACAAATTGGAATTAAAAATTGTTTATTTTTTTTTACCTCGGCAAGAGCGTGATGTACGACGGTGAAGGGATTTTACATGACGCGGCCAGGAAAACCCTCTGAGTTTATTTCTGGAATTGACAGTTGCCTCTGCGATAGTTTCCAAATGATTATTGATGCCTGTCATGCACCCTCAGACGCCAGTTGTCTCGTTGCTAATTTTTACTTTACTTGGCATAGTGGATGGGCCACTAGCTTTTATTGTCATTGATAATTTATAGGGTGTACTGTTTTTATTCTATTGTATCCATTATTGCAATGATAAGGTAATATAAATAAAGCATAACGGTGACTGATATTTGATAACATAAATGTTTTTGTGATTGTAAAGGTATTGTTATTATAATATGATAATTGGTAATATGTAATTATAAGGCCTTTGTTTTAGATTTTCCTTACCATATAAAACCTAATGTAATGTTAGGGTTATATAAAAGTAATGTTATTCTTACTCTAATGCAATGTTATCATAACAAAAAGGGTAAGGACCTTGCTATTTTAGTGGAATGTTATGAAATTTTATTGTTTTGGATAACATAAATTGTTACAGTAATGTGTAAAGGTAGTATGACTGTAAATTATATGGTTAATGTAATATGTAAGGGTAACCTCATGGGAATATATTGTTTCTGAAATATGTAAGAGAAATGTTCATGCAATATAACATAGAGTGTAATGTTAGTGTTAGATAACTTATAGAAAGAAATGTCATGGTTATTTTAGTGCAATTTATTGTAATTTTAGAATGTAATGGTGTGGTCATTCATGGTAGTGATATCATAGTTTTATTATTATGGTTAACACCTAAAATGTAATGTGATTGTTATTTTTGCAAGTCATTGTGATATAAAAGGTAATACGGGTATTATTTCATGGTGATGTTATTATCATCCTTACTGTTATTGATAGCATACAATTGTAATGTCCTTGAACTAAGTACAATAAGTTATCAGGACTTAATAAATAGGGAATTGAATTTTATTGGATTTACCTTATGTTTAAGGTACTCGTCGATTAATGGAAATTAAATGGAGTAATTGGTCTATAATTAATCCCAGTTGAGTCATAGATATTGCCTTGTCTTAATATTGGTTGGTCGTTGTCTGAGTCTTTCTGTATTACGCCTTCCGTAGAGGACAT
>JASDQU010197559.1:2517-19487 GCA_032191745.1 Picea mariana | reverse complement strand
CTGCGAACAAGCTGCAAAGGACCCGAGGCATGCCAAGAGGCACGTTTGTCAAAACTGTCTTGATGATGTTTGCCAAGAACACAACCGACACAAACACCATCTCTGCATGAAACAAGAGGAAGACCAGTCACCATCTGTTGATTACATAGTTGCTGCAATGAGCGATAGTTTAGATGACCAAACCGCTAATGCCAAAGTTTGCTCAAGTCATCGCTATGAGCAACAAAAACTGATGACCCAAAGCTGTCAAACTTGTACAACCTGGTAATATCATCAACAATTCCAGTTGCAAGAACATGCTTAGGATCTTTTAGATCCTTGATTACAACTTGGTGAGGTGAAAACTCGACAGTTTTACCTTCACCTGAATGAGTGATTTTATATATTGATAGAAGGTTACAATAAAGACTTGGAACACATAATACATCATTGAAATGACCATTATCTACTTGAACTATTCCAAATCCTATAACACTAAGAGATCTATCATCACCAAAAAATATTTTCTTGGTGTTACATTCATTTAGAGCAGAAAATATGGCTTTATCCTTAGCCATATGATAAGATGCTCCTGAATCAATAAGCCACTCATAAGAAGAAGAAGTAGTAGAAGTAGAATTTGCATTGAAGGAGAAACTAGAAGCAGAAACTGCATGTTCGCGAGAAGAAGAAGTAGAATCAATACTGATGTTGTGCTTCTTCATTGCTGCTTCTAAAGCTGCCATCTTCTTGAAACATTTGGACTCATCATGACCATCTTTATCACAAATGTTGCAATGTCTGTTAGTATTCTTACTTTTATATTTTTCTCCTTTGTCACCAGTAGGAGCTGAAGCTGTCTGAGCAAGTTTGGGACCCTTATGTTTTTTGTTTTTGTAGTGAGGATTTTGCTTCTTGGGATACTTGGGTTTATCTTTCTGCTGGGCAACTAAGGCTTTGCTGGAGGGACCTATAGTGTTGATCACTCCAAATTGTACAAAATTATCTTCCTCTCGAATCAAAGAAGCAAAAAAGGACTCAAGAGTGGGTTATTCATAAGCTTCTTCCCCTAGAGACTCTCTTATGGCATAAAAGGTAGATACAAACACAAAATACGCACTACCTAACTTAGAAAGAATAAGATAGATGCAACGCTCTTCCTCCATCTTTATCTTACATTCTTCACATAAAATTCTGAGTGTTTTAAACCTAGATAGATAGTCTCCAAGAAAAGAAAAATCACTTGGACTCAAGGTCAGTATTTGATTTTCTAATTTTTGTGCTCGAATAATATTGAGTTTACCAAACACAGATTCAATCTTTTCCCAAGCTTCTTCGGGGTCATCAATGTCTTGAATGTGGTACCTTAGATCAAGAGAGATGGAAATTCTAATTAGTCCACGTTCTTCATCATTCCTATTATCCCACATGGATTTCTTATCAGCATCAGTGGGTTCTTTTTCCTTTCCCAAGGTAATCTGGTACAAGTCTTTACTTCTTAATAAATCTTCCATATGAGATTTCCATTGGAAGTAGTTGTTGCTGGTAAGCAAGACAATACTTGTAGAATCCATATTAAATATGCAGATAATGTGGATTTAAAAACTAAAACTGATGATATAGATGGAAAGAGCTCGAAAAGTTATGCGGTTTTAAAAAAAATTACACTAAAAACGGACTTCCGATGTGAGAGTTATGCCCTTTTTAAAAAAGGCATAAACGATAACCAAATGACCACGTGATAGTGTACACTGCTTTATGAAGTGACCCATTTTTATAAAGAGAAGTGGGGATCACTTTTACAATGAAGTTACCTTATAACAAAAAGGTTGCATGCAAAATAACTCTAAAATAAAATATTAAAGCTACTTATAGTGATTCACTTTTATACTTGAAGTGAAATACACTTTACAATTTTTCCATAACTTTTTCAAAAAAGGTAACAAAAGAGAGACTTGAACTCAAGACCTCTTACTTAATAAGGCAACTTTTAACCAAATGGTCTAGCAAAAAATATTGTAATGTTCAGAAGGAGGATTGGGGGTGTTGTTGTTGTTGTTGTTGTTGAAGAAAGACTTGGAGAGCGTGCTAAAAAAATATTTTCACACAAGAAAAAAATTTCGCTTCTTGATGACAACAAAGGTTAGATCTCGGTTAGCTTACCTGGAAGATGCACCTTTTCCTATCTATTTCTGATTTTTTGAGATCACACAGGGCGCGGGGAAAAGAGCATACACAGATCTAAAAGAGTATCAACCCGGAAATAAAAAAATACAAAACCGAAATAAAACCCAAAAAACTTCTCTGCAAAAAATTAAAAAAATGCGTATTCAAACTTTATACCTTCGGATCTGACTGTAATGGCCGTATCTTGGGCAAACAGAAACCTTTTCGAGTGAAACGAAAAGTGTTATTGAATGAAATGAGTGCTCCAGACGCAATGGAATGGTCCTCTTAGCCCAAAAATGTACGAAAGAGACGTAAAATGGAGATGAGGCAACTCGGCTTCACGATCTTGATCTACAACAGGAGCAGATCTTCAAACAGACTCTGATACCATGTTTGAAAACACAGGTATTCCAAAAGAGGACAAACACCTTCAGTAACTACTCACATAATCAGATCAAAGATCAACACATAGATGTTTTCATGTGGTAAAACCCCTACGGGGAAACATCCACGACCCCAGCCAACGCGGCCACTTGGAGCAGCTTATTAATGCAAAGAAAAAGATTATAGAGAGATTTTACAAGAGATTTTTCGACAAATGACCCTCCATGCTCTTTAAATAGAGATCTTGGACCAATCGGGTGTTAAGACACTGATCAATGGCTGTTAAGATCGAGGAGAGTATGAACCGTCGGATCACTCTATGTCGGGAACATATCGTGACCGTCGGATTTCCTAACTACAAATGCATACTAAAGAAACACACTAGAAAACATACTTTTACCTAACGACACAATAGACCAAGTATATCTTACTAACTCCTAAGTGTCTAAATATCCTAACATCATTGAGACATTGCCATACTTGTATATTCACTATTGACATTGATATATTGGTAAATTTATGTTTTCCAGTTATATTGTTGATGTCATGCGATACTTTTTTTTATAGTGGTTTAGGTTTTCTATACTCCATTTATCATTCAATGTTTTTTCATTATGCAATTATGATATTATTTTCTATGTAAAATTTGTTAGTTCATTAGATATAGAGATGAAGACCATGCCCTACATACTTAAGCGCAGCTCAAGACTATGAACTTATTACTTGAACTCAATACTAGGACCTTTCATGAGCTTTGCATTATTGGCGCACAGAAGGCAAACTCAAGGTTCAACATGAATGTACCAACAAAACCCTTAGATACTAGCCCTTTCGTCATCACCCATAAGCAGGTGAAGTCTCAACTCAGGTATTTATGGGAATTGCAAGAACCAGGTTTTTGTAGTGAGGAAGGGATGGGAAGAAATCCTTATAACCATTATAATTAGCCTTATATCATGTGCGCATAAACATAGTAACATGAAACATATTCATAGTAACAAAACATATATTATATACGCACAATAAACACAACATTAAACACATCATAACACATAGACACTGTGATTAACGTGGTTCACCCAACATGGGATACATTTACAATGACCGACTTTTTATTATATTATTCACAACATCCATTAAAAAATATGCGCACTATGCTCATACATTATGTCTCATACAAAATGCCCTTGTCATTCTCTTATTCACCTATTCATTAGCTATCTATCTATCCCTCTATGTTTATGTTGCTCGTTTCCTCTTTTGTCATAATTTTCACACCCTTTTTCTTCCACACCTATCTATCCCAAAACCCTTACATATTTATACAAGTACAATGGGGCTTAGACCATATTGATGGACCCAAAATTCCTACAGCTTCCAACAGTCGTTCTTCTTTTGTGTGCACCAATCCTGAAAGTGCGCCACTTGTCTTTCCTTCTTTTGCGTGCATTGATTCTTGGACGACCTGTCACTATGTTTGCATGATTTTCTATTGTGTTGTTCCCAAAATTGGTCCCCAAAATCCTATCCAAACAACCCCCCAATGCTCACATGTGGCTTGTCCCAAGCCACTCAATCCTTTTGTTGCGCTTCCTGACATGTCACAACAAACTTATGAGAATTTTCCTTCGTAGTTGCGACTTTCTTCTTTTCCTGTGATTCTTGCACCAAAATACTCTCTATTTTTTGTGTGGTAATGGGGGTCTACAATTTCTCTGCATTGTCTTTCACTTCTTTCTTTACTATGCCTTGTGCATCCCCAAGTTCCTTTGTCACCTGAAGTGCTTCCTCTCGCAGTCGATCAAGCTTCTACATGAGAGTCTACTATTCTGCTCTTAACTGGTTTATCTCGAGGTACAACTGCCTATTCTCGATTATTGCAACCATTCATTCTGTTGTTGGAAATTTTTTTATTGTTTCTTTGAACTTCTATGCCTTCTCCTGCATAGCCTGTAATCTTTGTTCTATTGCTTGTAACTATGCATACTCCAACAATTGAGTCCACACTTGTGTACTCTCTTCATATAACTTTGTGCATTCCTCATCCAAACTCCTAATACTCTCTAGGTTTGTCATGCTTGTCTTCTCCCATTTCTCCCTTTCTTTTGGTGGGGTACTCGACGTTGTGCGATATTCCAAATCAACTATCTTTGCATGGAATCCCTGGATGACTTCACTTATCTTTTTCACTTGATATTCTAAGGGATTATCTACTTCGATTGGTACCTCTGGGATGTTGTTGTATATCTCCTACACTGCCTATTGCAACCTTGTTGTTTTCTACGCAGCCTCATCTTGTTCTAGCATGAGTTTGCTATGATTTGTGTGTAGTGCTTCCTTGTCTGCAATCATTTTTACCAAATCCATAGAAGTTGATTCTACGCGCAACCATATCTCTTGTTTGACACTTGTTTTCAAGCTATGTAGCACATTCAATGGTAACTGTGACAACACTAAGTAAATATGAATTAATTCTTTTGTGTGCTCGTGCATTTCTGTCGTGGGGAACTCTATGGCCCCTGTTGATATCTTCATGATCCGACGCTCTGTTGATGCTGCTGATGGTTGTGACTATGTTGTATTTTTTGTGCTCTATGTCTGTTCTTCTTCTGTCAATTGTATTGGGGCTATCCTAGTTGAATCCAAAATATGGCGCAGTGTAGCTGTCTGCATCTACACATTCATGTAAATTTCCTCACGTTTTTGCACAGCTCATTGAATTGCTTCTTCACTAAATTATTTCACGTGATCTCCAATATTCTCCCAGTCATATTCAGTTAAGGCTTGGATAACTACTTCCTTTGAGTCTTTCCTCTTCTCATGTTTATGTTCCAATTTCTCCCAATCAGATTGACATCCTGTTTTGTCAACCTATAGCTAGTCGGAAACCATTGTTGATCTGGATCCCTTTTTTATTGGATGTACATGTGGCGTGGCCCTTCTTTGAGTCGTGTGAATTATTTTTATGCTTCAATTATCTGAGGTAGGATGCGCAGTGTGTCCTCAATACACTGTCAAATTGTCTCCTTATAGATATAGAAAATGAAATTGTTATCCATTTGCTTATTCTTGTGCACGGTATGCCACAAAGAAACATACCTCGCTGCTAGGAATGATTCATGCATACCTTCTGGGAAATGAGTTTCTTTCATCTCCCTCCAAGAAACCAAATCAATCAAAATCAATAACCATGCATAGTGGAACTCCATACCTTTATCCTGCGCTTCCCTGCAGTCAATTAAAAACTAGTTCAAAAAAAATGTCCCCCAGTTCATCTGCACTTCTGCTACGCACTTTTCTACTGATGTTATTACTCCTGCTGGCACCCAATATTTGTGACATTTCCTGAGTAACTTGCAATCCAATCCTACATCACAAATTTGACAGTGTCATCGTTAATGCTCACGACATCCAATCTGCATGTTCCTTTGTGCATGCCATATTTTTTCTTCATCCTTTCCGCTAATTATTTATCTTGAGTCTTATCCATGAACAAAGTTAGTGGGTCTTCCCCCACTGACGACAATCCTGTAATCTGCACGGTAAGATGGGTGTCAATCAACATTGGCCTATCTAACCAGAGGAAACATCTGTGGATGCAACTCAACAGTAATTTGACGAAGATATTAATTTTTTCACTTCTTCCAAAGTGTGGGATCTCCAACAAGTTCAATATGCTTGTTCACTGCAGTCCCATCAGGTCAAGTAATCTGTCACAGTTATTATATATCTTTCTCTTGACCTTTTTGCTGGTGGGTTGATCGGTCCAATGAAATCAACTTCCCATTTTTCAAAAGTCTGCAATGTAACTTGTGGTATCAAAGGAATCTCATCTCTTCTGGATAGCTTCCCAACTTGCTGAGAGACATCACGGGTCTAATAGAACTCCTTAGCATTCTTATGAAGAGTGTGCCACCAAAGTCCTGCATGAATTTTTTTTTGAGTAGTCACTTTCCTTACATAGTGGCCTCCTGCAATTCCTTCATGTGCCTCTGATAATATCATAGGCCTCTCATGCTCCAATACACATCGTCGAAGAATACCATCTACACCCAACTTATACAAATTCCCCACTATGAGCTGATAATATTTTCCCTTTACTACTAACCATTTCTTCTACGTAATTGTAAAGTCAGTTGGGGCTACTCCTGTGTTCAAGAACTGACAATATATGCAAGGTAATCATCGACCATATGTACTGCAAACAAGTGTGCATATGGTAGACTGTCATCCACATTTCCTGCATCTTCCCCTGTTAATATGTACAACAAATGATCGAGTTTCATCGAGTCTTCTGATGTAAAGATATTTTTTTTGATAATATGTAGATTTGTATCAGTCGAGGGGGCATCATATTCAAAATTGAAAGTGACCTTGAAGTTTCAAATCAAATATTCCCAGTCTATTGTTCCTCTGCATACTTCTAGTTCTATATACCAGTTCTTCGGGATCGTATCTAGAGTGTGTACAAACAAGTGCATCAAGTCCTGCTTAGGTATTGATTTCCATGTGATGGTGCACTGTGTAAGATGATTTGTAGGACAACTCAACCTAGTATACTTATGTGTATTATATTCAGTTTTTGTTTCGAACCCGACTTGTAACAACCTTCTGCATTGCTGCCAGTTCTCTATTCTATCCTTATGTGCATCCGACCACCTTGCAGGAGTTGCTTTTAGTGAAATATCTAAAGATATAAATCTATGTTGTTATGATATCTATAATTCAATTATTTTAAAAAATAATCTATATCTATTAATCCACCATACTTCGTGGGATCATGTACCTCAGCTCCAATCCAGCACAATGTGTGGGTAATACGAGAACATATCCTTGTAGATACTTCATGTAACCTCCGTTTCCAATGTTCTAGGGCTTCTTTTGAATCCGATGCACAAGAAATAATACTTCCCCAACTGAGTACACCCTCAATAGTAGGATTAACATAGTCATCCATCTGTGTGGTCACATTGTAAAGGTTATCAAGTTATTTTCCCCTTGTCAGTTCCACATATCGTCTTCCTTCTGTGGGATCCAATGGCACAGTAACTCTCAAGTCTCCTACTTCAAAGATAATTTGTCTCTTTTTCAGATCAATAATGATATAGTTATAAAAATCCCAATCGAGTCCAAATAACATTGGGTAAGGTTTACTACCACCCACTATCTCAATTACTTCAAAAAATGATGTGTTGTGCACTCCATCGATATTAACATTCACCCTTGTCAACTTCCAATCAAAACAATCTTGTGTTGATTCACTAGCCTCAATTGACTAGGTGACCAGATCAACCTTGGTTTTCCCATTGTCTCCCATGTCTTCTTCATAAGGACGTTCACATCGGATCCCATATCCAAGATGATATTAACCATATCATATTCTCCTATATGGGCATTAAGTCGGAATTCCCTATCCATCATTTTCTTGCATTGTACCTGGTTAACTCCTCGTTGTGCAACATGTGCTTCTTTATCTTATGTTCACTGGTCGATCATCTCACACAATACGTTTAATGTAGTTCCATCCTTTATTAGTTCTAAAAAAATCTTTAAGAAACTCTTCAGAGTACTTTCCTTCTCAAATAGTCTTTATATAATCGAGTGGTCATAGGTTGGAGGCATGTCATACATAAGCGATGTAGTCGATGTACCCCATTATGTTTCTAGCACTCCACCTTTGCTTTCTTATATGTGTCTCTCTATTTTCAGGAGTCAAATGTAGGAGGAGGTTCTGCTGCTTTCCTGACCAACTGGTCGGTCCAATTTCCTTGTTTTGTCTCATCAACTCCTATTCTTTCTCCTTCGCCTGCAACTACCACTACCCTCGGTCAATCATCGTGCTCTTCCACTACTATCATATGCACATCCTGGTTCCTTTTTTCCTGCCACTTCATGATCAACTACGGGAAGCATTCCATCACATGATCCAATTGTCTACTGTATGTGCACATTGTACAAGGATTATGACAATCCAGTGCCAAATTCCCTGACTGGTTACAGTTATAGTAGATAATCGGTCCTCTTCTTCTATCGAATCCTCCTCTTCCCCGAACTCTGAATCCACCTCTTCCTCCTTGATTGTAGCCTATCAGAGTATTATATTGCAATACCCCTCCTTCTGATTTGTCTTCCCCTCGAAATCGATAAGAATCTGAGATGCATTCTCGCATTAGATCAAATGCACATAAGTTATCTTCATCATGTCCTAAAAACTTACAAAAAATACAACATAATCTTCTAGTAGTGGTCTGATACTTTTGCATCAAAGGATAGGGGGTTCGGTGATGACCCATTAATCTAAATATCTCACACCATAACCCTCCTTATGTGGCCAAGGGATTCAGGGCTTCTGTAGCCAAATAATTTGCAAAGGTTGGACATTCATTCTTATGGTGTCCTTCCTTTATGCATGTAACACACCATACTTATTCACTCTTGTCCTTCCCTTTAGCAAGATCCTACAACTAAATTGTTGATGCTACTAACTACGACTGAACCTAAGACATCCCTATGCCATTCTCTCCTATAGGGGATGCTTCCAACTTCATGGCGACCTCTAGTTCTTCTGATTGTGATGTAATATTTTGTTGCGTCAATGGACAACATACATGTGGTAACAATCATGTAATGAACCATTCCCTATGCTTCTCATTTGGACTCTAGAAGGTTAATCGATCCATTAATATCTTGAATCTCTAATCAAAATCCCATACTGATTCATTCTGCAATTGCTTGATCTCTTTTCATTTTGCAATACACTGTGACTCAGACTTTGGTTTATGGAACTCTTTTAACATGGATTTCCTAATGTCTACCAATGTTCTAGATTGTCCCATAGGTGCAGTGCAGTGGTACTTCATATACAAGATTAATGCGCGGTCTCTAAATGTCGTCACTAGCTGTGTGATTCACATCATCATCCTAGACCTACTTCACGATCCATATTGCTTCACAAACAAATAAGTGTTGTTTCAGATCTTCTGTAACTGATCTGTGGAAGACAAGTGTTATCACTGAAATTTCGTCTGCAAATGGTTACAAGAATTCAGCATCGCTAAATAGTTATGAGGTCACCATGGACCAAAATTACCCCAAAAGCATTTCCAAAAGGTCAAAACTATGCAACCAATGCTAAAATTAAAGTGCTCTATGACTATACAGGGAGCGCGCACACATGCGCAAAACAGAAATGTAGGAAAAACGCACATGCGACCGATGCGCAACTGTGGTCGGAAAAAGCTGTGCACTTGTGAGAACGGTGCATTTATGAGAGTGGTCGGCCTCCCACCCACTTCTGGTTCAGCTTCCAAGTTGATTTGACACTCAAATATGGACTGGATCCGACTGGGTGGCTGGTCAAAGACCAAGAAATGCCCTAATTAGCCTCTTTACACACTACAAGCTGGTTGCACAATACCTCAAAGAGGTGTTATAAAAAGGCCATGGATGCACTTCATTTTTCAAGGAATTTCATTAGCAAAGTTATGTTGCCACTATTCTCTTGAGGAATCCTCTATTCTCATCAAGAGTATACTAGCATCATTGCATTGGGCAATCCATCTCACCCCTTCATTGGATTAGCAATGAATTCTTTCACCATTTTCATTTTCAAAGTTGTAAGAAGAGCTTATTTGTGGGGGTCCAAGAACCCTCCCTTGTAGGAAGAAGGGACTCATAGTCCTCTTTCTTCTTGGTGTATTGTTTCACTAATATCAACCTTACCATTGGTGACATGGGTCTTATTGTTTCTTTTGTCCTTATGTCCCTATGCTCATTAGTTTAGTTGTTATTTTATTTCTTAGTTTAATTCTTAGTTCTTTTATATTTCTTTCTCTAACCCTTTTCCTTACAATTGTCCTGCTTAGCAAACCCAACTAAGCTTGCAAACCCAACTAAGGTGACGAAAAAGGCGCAACAGATTGGAGACTCCACTAGGGAAAGGTATCAATTTCCTACCCCATTTGGGTTTTTCTAGCTCTTCTTTTGGTTTATTTAACTTGCAGGTGCATTAACCGGCCTAAGTTGACCTGCTAAACATCCAATTCCAAGTTGAATTGAGAGAATTCCATCTGGAATTTTTCTTCTTGACCATGCGTCTGTTGTGAACGAGTTTTTTGGCCCACAGACGCGCATCGTGCACACATGCACCTAAGTCACAGTATTTTTCTACGCACCTGCGCTCAAGAGCTCGTTTCGGTCTGCGCACAGGCGCTCAGTGCGCCTCTGTCTACACTGAGACCTGCTCACCTGTGCATAAAACTACACATTGTAAGGTTTTTTGTGATTTGGGGAAGGTTTCTAGCCTTCTTAAAAGTGATTTCATGCATGTTTTACACTGCACCACACTTTGTTCCCTCTTCATATAAAGGGATTAGTCAAAACACATAGGAACTTAGGGGGTTTTAAATCATTTTTCCTTTTTTTTCTTTCATTTTTCCACATGGATGGCTTGCTTTGACTAAAAGTATAAGTTGGAATTATTTGCAAACACATCTAACTTGCATTGGGACTAGAAGTTGGATAGCAATCTCTTAGTATGCTCTTCTCTTGCGCCTCCAAGCGACCTTGAGAACCTCCCTTAAGAAGATTAAAACCTTTAGGAGAGGACAACAACCCTTCTTGGGACTCCTCTTAGTTTATTTTTCAAACACGTCTTAAGATTGTAACGGGCCCATACATGCCCACATGCTACAAAGATAGGATAGTGTTGAAATTTACTTTCTTAGATTAAATCACTAGGGAAGTTTAAAGGTTTTGTAACGGGACCATACATGCCCACATGATCACAATCTAGGATAGTTTCAAATATTTTCTTAGATTAAATAACAAATAGGGAGTTAAAGGAATAGTAACGGACCCACATGTCCACATGCTAGCTTCCTAGGGACTTTTGAATTACGCAAGGTTGTACCAAAGACACTTAGTTAATTAGGTAATCAACACTTGTAAGGACCAATCGAAGTCCACATGCAGCAAGGTGACACCTAATTCATTAAAACATTGGCACACTTTCACTCATTCACACCCAAAAGTCACTTATCACTCACATAGTTTCTTCTTGAAACGTGGAGGTCAAAGTAAGTTTCCTCTAAAGGGATTCCGAAACACCCCACCCTTTTCTTGACGAAACTATCCACTCCCATTTAAATTCAACGAGGTTGGTTCACACCCCCAATCTCTCAAACAACTACATCTAATTTTTTTTCTAAAAACTCACTAAGTTTTCCTCCATAGGAGGTGCCAAAAGAAATTTTGTAGTCTAGGTAGGATTTCGGGGATAGGCATCCAAATAACTCCCCATTATCTGGTTCTCTCATTATCAAAACAATAGAAGTTGTCAAATAGGGAACTGAAAATCCTCCAAGTCAAGTGTTTCTAACACCATAAGGTAGGGAGATACCCGTGAAGGGTTGAAGTCCGAGGTCCAGTTGTTCTATGCGTCCCCCCTTGAGGCACCCATCTCTTGGATGGGATCCAGCCCGTGACCCATTTCTTAGGCCGAAAATCTAAATGTCGCACTTTGACTGAGGTACCTAGTGACCAAATTTTAGGAAATATACCCAGGTGGCAATTGTGGGCTGCAATTGCACCTTGATCGGATTTTGTGTGGCTATTGGGAAATATCACCAGCTCTTTCGGGATATGCCCCCTTTACCCCTCATTATAAATGATTATTTCATCCTTCACTAGTTTCTCTTTCGGTGACTTTGGACCCCATTGTTGAGTACTATTGGAAGGTCCAGTGCTATTTGAGAGGAAGGATGTTACGTCTTTTAGGACATGAGCATTTTTTTTCTTTGATTCCCCATGTGAACAAAACCCACTTATCCACATATATGCTTCTTTTTCAAAAATACTTTATGTATGATGCACTTCTAATTACATTTTGATTTAGATATATATATTGTGTAAAGTTCAAAATTTGCAACAAAGGCTCTTGTTTATTTTTCTCTCATCACATTTTGCACACATCCACTCAGCTATTTGGACATCATAGGGGACCCACAAAACCCTCGTCATTTCAGACGCTTACTAAACCTCCCTCCTATTTTAGGGGGAGTTCCTAGTCTTGCCCACTCATTGGCACCACCTTCACACACTCCTATGAGTGCCACTATTCTAGGATCAACTTTGCTTGGTTCCACATTACTTGGGTCCACTTCCCAAGTCTCTCCGTCCACTCGCTCTCCTTTACACAGAAGCAGGGGGCCGGCTTCCTCTCAAGGGGGAAGTACCAACCCACCTAGTCCCCCTCAAGGGTCAGGTTCACAACACACTCACACCATGGTTGGAGCTAATCCTCCCCCCCAACTGCAGATGCCATTCTTGGCCTCTCTTAACATACCAGATCTAAGAAAACTCACCAATGATCCTATATTGCATGACCCCACATGGCCTGCAATGCCCACCAAACTACCTTCAGACATCCCCAAGTTTGAAGGAAAGGCAGGGACGACCCTGCCAATCATGTCATGACTTTCCACCTATGGTGCTCTTCCAATGACATCATGGATGATTCCATCAAACTACGATTATTTCAATGCACACTCACTGGCCCATCAACCAAATGGTATGTAGACGAAAAATCGAGGTCCCATGCAACTTTCGAGTCCTTAGTCAAAGCATTTTTGACCTTCTTCCAATTACCAATCCGCCATGACAATGGTCTTGAACTACTCTCTAATTTCAAACAAACCTCAGCCACACATATTGCTAATCACATTCACGAGTTGCGTAGATGACATAGTTTGTGCAAAGCCGAAACCACCAAACAACAGTGTCTTGACTGGTTTCTCAGATGACTTGTCTCTCTCCTCGGTAAAGATGTAGCTTTCCACCTTCCCTCAATCTAAAGAGGAAGCCATCAGTAAGGCTCAACAATATGACCTCATCTATTCACAATCAAGGTACTTATACATGGTACTTCCTGATCTCCCCAAACCTGTGCCATTCAATCAAGACAAACTCGGGATGTCTCACTCAGCAGACAGATTGATTGGTAATACCACACACCACAGTCTTCAACCCCAACCACCACCAATGTATGGCACACCTCAATATCCGTCGGCATATGGGCACACCTCTTATTACCCCCCACCCCCTTATTAACAGCCATACCCTGTTGCTATTCCTCCGCCCATCAGTGGGCCACTGTCGGCACCCCCAATACACCCACCTATCCAGATAAGTTTTGGTACCCCCTCTACCTCAGCTTATACTTTTAGTACTAGCAAAAGCACCACGCCTTCCTACGTACCTTACGGATCACAAATCCCACAGAATCCGTACTTTCCATTTCCTGGTCCACCACAACCTATGGCTCCCCCACATCCTCACGCTGGGGTGAATTTTGTTCAACCCTCTCCCATTCAGCAATATCAAAATTTCGAACAGCTGAATATGGAAAATCTGACTCATCCATCGAATAATGCCAAAAAGAAAGGAAGAAACAGGAACAATAACAACCCAGGCCAAGGTGGGAATCAACCCCAACAAAACCAACCTACTGGGGGCAACCAGAACCAAGGGAATCAGAACCCCCAGGGGGGCAATAACAACAGGCGTCAAGGGAGAAATAACAATACTATTAAAACCAACTTCCCTTGTGCCCTTTGCGGTGAGTTCGGTCATTATACTCATCATTCCCCCCAAATCACTGATTTTAAATGGCTGGAAGACTCAGGTAGTTTACCACATCCTCCAGCACTGCCTAGCCCTCAGCAGGCCCCACAACAATACATGCAACAACCCCCCCCAGTTGTGCTACAGAATCCCATTCCACATCAAGGTGTGATGAACACCCAATAAGACACGTAGCCTACCCCATCTCAGTTGGGCCAGTACCTCAGTCCAAACAATCTAGCGAATCGCACGATCCTCCTCACTAGTGAGGAAGAAATCCTTCTGCAAACACGTAATCGTCAATACCATGCACCCACCGAGTCTCCTCCCATCCCTCTAGAAACAATCCCCACACCAATGGGACCCCTTTTGGTGATCCCTTGCCCTAACGAAGAACCACCTCTTCGCATCCATCACATCCCATTGCATAGAAATGTACACAACCCACAGGCTAGGGCAGCTCATAATTACAGTTTGGTTGATGACTTAGCACAATCCCCGACTGCCATGTCAGTCTTAGAAGTCCTTCAGACTTGTCCCACTTAGCGAAAATCATTGCTTTCCACCTTGGGGGTAGTCGACCCCGCAGATACCCAACTCATCACATTTGATCTCGACAGTGGAGAACCTCGCCTTCCCACTCTGATCGCTTTTCAAATCCCAGTAAAAATTCAAAACATTACAGTTCATCGATGCATCATCGATGAGGGTGCATCCACATGCATTATGTCCAAATCCGTATGGTAGAAACTTGGTTCCCTTGAACTCATACCATCCGCCATTACCTTACGATCTTATGACGGATGACCATCGTCTTCCGAAGGACTCTTCCAAAATGTCCTCGTAGAACTCGGGGGCAAGACCATTCTTATCAACATTGAAGTTATCGATGCCCCACTTGATTATAATATCCTGGTCGATCGTAGCTACATGTACGCTATGAAGGCAGTTGCCTCTTCCATCTTTCGAACGATGATGTTCCCCCATAACAGGAATATCATTACCATTGACCAAGTCTTACATTACGAGCCTAACCCTTCTGCCAACATCGATAACATTCTCCCCCTCATCCACACTAGTCATGATGCATACCCACTCATCGAAATGGGTCCAGGAATTTTCAATGACCCATCATTGCTAGGCACTTATCATGGTGCACCACCACTTCTTCATCCTTCCAATCAAGTATGCTCTTGTCATCCAATGGAACTGACATAGAGGATACCCTTCCTCCTCAGGAGGCTTCTATCATATCTGACGTCCCACTAGTCGCAAAGCTCCCCCCTCACGAGCCTCCTGCGAACTCGTCGACCCCACCAGTCCACGATTTCACCTCTCCCCAAGGCCACATCCCAGTTTGGGAGACAGTTCCCCAAGCCATTACTGAAATCCCTTTCTTTTACCCCCCACCAGGCGTACAAGCTTTCCAAGTAGCCTCAACACTTAGCCTCCCTAATATGGTGTTAGCAATTCCAGTATGGTATTTACATCCACCAAAGATGGTCCCTCGACCATCCCTTCCCCCCCAAATGGAAGGAATCCCAATGACGATTCCTATACTCACTCCAACCATAACCTCTACACCCCCACTCACTACCCTCCCTGCCACAGTTGGGGGTAGGAGAAAGAAGAAGGAGCCCACATCTCCACTTCCCCCGTGCATCCAACCTCCTTGTGCACTATGTGAGAAAGATGGACACCAAACCAACAACTGCCCATCTCTACCAGAGTTACAAAACTTGATTCCACTCAATCAAACTCCATCAACACTCGCCACTATAGCAAGTACTACCGCTTCCTCCCCTCACTCAAGTAGTAAAGGGCTGCGAACCAAATTTGCTTGCGCTATATGTTCAGAATATGTCCATTATACACACCATTGCCCAGCACTGCCACACTTTCGGCAGACATTAGCCGTAGTACACCAAAGCTTCTAGAACGAACCGAATCCAGCTACATCATCCCTACCCAACATCACTGGCATTCATTATGTCACAACTTCAGTCAATGAGCGTATGAGATTCCCTTGCTCTCTATGTGAATCCTTAGATCATTTCACATACCAATGTCCTATGATCATTGAATATAGGCAATGCCAATTGACCCTGATTCAAACCCCTGCGCCCCCTATAGAATTAATGGTTGCCCTTACCTCATCACTAGATATTCTTCATATCATTTCTCCCGAACCCGAGGCACTCCCGGTACCTCCATGGTTCTTGGATGACTTGTCCGCGGATTCACCACCAAATCCCCCCAATTCTCCCATACATTTCCCTATGAAAATATTACACCCAACTACCACTAGTACTCCTCAGTACTTCGATATTTGGTTTATGTCGAGTGAACCATCGCAATCTCATTGCATCATTCCGCCTGCTACTTCTTCACCCGAAGACAGCCACACGGTGACAGTTACCGATATCACTACTTGCGACCCCTTGTATTCCCGCCAATTTCACTGTGACAAGGACATACTCGAGGAACTAAACACCCCCGACTACCCATGGGATGCACTCCACCACCGAGCACTCTTCTTTTCACAAGAAGTCTCCATGTCTCCTAATCCACACCCCATATATGTAGTCAAAACCAAAGATTTCCTCCTGTTAGGGCATATCGACTGGTTCAACAACCCCATTCCCGCCCCTGATGCTTTTGAAGAAGGCAACATGGACAACATTTCCCCGACCATCAAAATCGATATCTTGTTAAGCCCTAATATTGGATCACTACCCCTTAATTGGGGCATATTATATTAGTAATGTTATTTTATTTATGTCAGCTTTAGGCCATTAGTTGTAATTATACCTCCT
>JASDQU010197558.1:0-12151 GCA_032191745.1 Picea mariana | reverse complement strand
CCCAGATCCACACATCTTTTAAATCAAATACGCTCGCTCATAAAACTTAGGACAAGTGAGTTTTCAACCCATTTTTGTCATCTTTTTGCCAAAGGGGGGCATTTGTTAGGAAAACACCTCCCTTACAACATTAGGTGATAACAACTTCAAGAGAGATGCGCATAGGTTAAGGAGGAGATGCGCATGAGCTAAGGATAGTGGTGCACTAGTGAGGTGGGAGATGTGTGGAGTGTAGGGGAGATGAAGGGTAGTGAAGTAGGGTGTAGAGGGAGTGAAGTGAGGGTGAGTGGGAGTGATGTGAGGTGAAACTCGAGTAAGTGGGAGTGTGAGGGGGAGTGGTAGCTTTGGGATGTGCGCCATCCCTTCTAAATGCGCCAACTATGCAAGTGGGGTCAAGTCCCTTCATTGGGATCTCCTCCACGCCTATGTCACTCTAGTTGAAGTCGCCCACCACTTTACTAAACTCGCCCAAGCCTCTAGTCAACTAGGGACAAGGAAAAAACATGTTTTCGACATGTTCCCTAGTTTCCCTAAAAAATAGGGATTTAATTAAATGACCCCTTTTCCGTATTTTTTGAGCAAATTTCATTTTTTAGTGATAATAATCACTTTTTTGCCTCGACAGAAGGGAAACAGGGGTTTACATGGTACTTTGGACTGGAAAACGAGCATAAATATGGCATCTGACAATGACTGATGCCATATTTTTACAATTTATTGACTTACAATTAAAAAATTCCGTTTTTCCGAGAATTTTATTATTTCACTAAAACATTAAAAAAAACCTATCAAACCTAGCCGCAACTTCCAAATGATTCAATAGACATGACCTAGCATGAACTCATATACATTTAGACACTAGACATTGGTTATACCATGCCAAGGCCTAACCACCAACACATACTCCAGCTTTGGAGTCAGTGTCTTGAGTGAAAAAACTTAGAAATTATTAATCGCCCACAAAGGCAGGCGAAAAATAATTAACAAGTGAAAAAAAACACTCTAGATTACATGCTCGTACCTAGGTCTTAGGTGGCCAATAGCCTTATACAATATTTCGTACTCAGGTCATTTATTACAATGCCCCCGAAGGGATGGAAATGCGGAAAAAGGTGGTCTTTTGAAAGACTTGCTGAACTCTGAACTCTGACTTCTGAGCATCTATCTGCTCAGTCTTTGGCGGCTCATCTTCTATTCAGCTAGTGCAACCTGGTGGATAACAGGTCCCATGCTAGCCTCTGATAGGGACCATCACACGAACGCTCCACTACTGTGATCATGACTGTCTGCTCAAAATACACATACTGGATCCCCCACTCCTAGATCCTTATGCTGAAATACCTGTGAAAACTAGGCCTGTTGTCAAGAAGCTGAACTTGTAAAGGTATCTCTGTGGAATCATCATTTGCCCAACCATCTCCATACTTGATCATGAGTATCAATAGGGAGAACCTGTCTCACCACATAGAACAAGTCCATGCAAGCCCTCTCAAAGCCATCCAAGAGTGAAGTATGTTGCTCTCTGGTGCAACCTGGGCAATCATAAGATAAAACAACCCATTAACCAAATGGACTCCCGGATCCCATGGCAAAATTGGAAGTTCATCACTTCCAATCCTCAATAACTGCTCATGTGTCATATTGATAACTATCGGAAGCCCTCCATCCTCATCCCAATGAGAATCTGAATCTGTCACCGTCTAAGATATCTGGTATCCCATGGCCTAAGATGCTCACCATCACGCCCAAGGTCTCAACTGTCTGTCTCTGATGATCCATCCCTATCCCGTTGTATGCAATAAAGACACTCCTGTCAGGTGGTCTCGACCTACCAACTCTCCATGCCCCTTGCCACTGTTTATCTCCCCCTATGCTGCTGCCAATGATGAAAGCATCAGGAAAAACTAACAGAAACATCTGTAACCGACTGTAGGACTGGAAAGTATCATACGCTTTGGTCAATCCCCAGGATTGGACCAAAAGCTCATCTACTAACACCCATGGTGAATAATTGTCTAAACTCCAACCATCGGGTACAATAGTAGATAACTCCACAAACTGTTGGTCAATCATTCTCCCTCCATCATCACTTAGATAGTTGCTGCTACTGTGAAGGTGATCTCCCAGAACTATGTTCTGCTGCAAGGGAGAGGAATCTTCATGCTTCACTAAGTGTGTCTCCTCCTTGCAATCCAATGCGTCCCCCTGAATCCCACTGTACATCTCTCTCATCATCATATGCCCAAGGTGTACTGTTGGATCAACCTCTGTGTGGATATCAACCAATCCTGGAACACAAATGAAAGTGTCCTCGTAACTGCCCCTGGCTCTGGAATCCTCATGTGTATGTGTATGACCGATTGTCTCAGAACTACCCATGAATGGTGGCCCCTGTGACACCTGGACATCTTCCAACAATGTAACTGAGGAACATATCTGACTCTCTGCCGAGATAGATATAGTGTGTATCTTTGAACTATCATGTGCCATTGAGGCCCTCCAACAATAACCTGCCACCAATGCATGTGTATCATCAATGCATCTAGTGGCTGCCATGATCATGTCCTCACTGACTCTCAACTGTCCTGTCAAGTGTCGTGACCCTTGATCACAACCCTATTGAGGTGTAACCTCATGCCTCTCACTGCTAGTGTCAATAATGGAATCCTCAACAACACACTCCTCAAAAGATAAGGTAATGAACTGCCCACTGTCCACTGTGCTACTGAGTCCTGTATGCCACTGCACGCCATCACCAACTCCGACCCCCATCTGAGTTGCACTGTTTCGTGTATGGGCAGATGTATCCTCCTGTGCACTCACCCTACTAATATCATCGACGCCTGGATCCCATACAGATGTGTCCAGACACATGCTATGGTCATCCTGTCCAATAAGGAGTGCATGCTCGTCACTATAGATCGATCCCGGGAGTAAGTGTCCCAACAAGCTGTCGGTCTCCACAACTTGGTCCATCAATGGAATCTCCAAGAGTGGTGACTCACTCTCCTCATACTGATAGGTATGTGTAAGGTCAACTATCTCCNATACAGATGTGTCCAGACACGTGCTATGGTCATCTCGACCAATAAGGAGTGCATCCTCATCACTGTAGATCGATCCTGGGAGTAAGTGTCCCAACAAGCTGTCGGTCTCCACAACTTGGTCCATCAATGGAATCTCCAAGAGTGGTGACTCACTCTCCTCATACTGATAGGTATGTGTAAGGTCAACTATCTCCAAGCCATACCTCTCCTCCTGGGTCTGCAGATCCATATGTCCCTTGTGTACAATCCCCACACAAGGCTTCTCTACCATATTAGGAATGCTACTGATATCCTCATGTGTCGTGGCTAGCATAGGTGACTAAGAAGATGAAAAATGTAGCTCGCTCATCATCCTCCATACATGACTTCCTGGAAGCCATGTCTACACCCATAGGTAGGTCATCCAACCTCCTAATCTCATCATGTCTAAGTGCCAACACATATGAATCCTCACAAGTGTCACCACTATGCTGAAGTGTGAATCCTCAACATTGCCTGACGGGGAAGATGAAGGACATGAGCTATCATCCTGTCCATCCAACTGTCCCTCAAATGCGCAAGAGTCACTAGCCTCTGTCTCGGTTATTTGGTTGAGCTTGTAGTACATGACTAGCTTTTGTACCCAAGCTCTGGCAATGCATTTGGATGATCCGTCAAAAGAAGGTATGGTGGGTATACCAACTTTCCAGATGAAATCCATGTTATGCGCCTGTTGCTGTTGCTATCCTCCTCTCCGAGGTTCTCTGGGATGGTTCCTAACCCTAAGTCCACAGTACTTGACCAATGTCATGTCATGATGGAAGTCACGGCCCAACGCTGCATACTCCCTCTTGTACTCTGCAATGTCTTCCGCTTGAGTGGGCAACCTCTGTGCTAACGGCTGCTGTGCTGGTGGTGGTGGTGCCCTCTGAAAAATAGGGAACAATGGTCTGGGAATCCTACTCGAAGATGTGTATGTGCGAGTAGGTGTTTGGGGTCTACTGCCTGCCCTCGAGTCCCCCTTTGCTGCATGTGGGGCTGGTGTGCCCGGGGTGTCCACTATAGCTAATCTATCAACGAACTGCGCCAAAGACTGCATCACGGTTTGCTGACTGACTACCAAATTGCTGAGTACCTGCATGAAGGCTGCCTCTGGGTCCATGGGTGCCTTACCACTGCTCTCTGGCCTCTCATATCTATCTCCCCACATACTCTTTGCCTCACGCTCTGCCATTCTCTCGACTTCCCTGTGTGCCTCTTCCTCATAACCGAAAGGGAGAGGAGGAAAATCCGTATTCTTCACCCACATGCTCACGACCCTCTAGGTCACCCGCTGAACTCATCGACTTTAGTCACAACTTGGTAGGACTAAAACTCTGATACCACTGAAATATCCCTGATCCAGCTGATCTGGATATCTACTGCTGAACTACGGTTTTGGCTACTGAATCTGATACTCTGGGGGTTTCTGAATGCATTTGAGTTACTATGTGATGATGTTGGTGACTTTTGCATGTGTGTTCCAATTTATTATATGTTTTAGCAGTATAAGTCAATGCATGCGAAATAAGGACAACACAACTCACTGATATATATATTGCTAGAAAAGTAGGAAATACAATAATAACTGGAAGCAAATATGATAATCGTCAGTTAGATCTCATGGATCGTCACTGGAATACAAAATAATAGATAAGAAATACCCGTGACAAGAAGAATAGGTGCTGGTCTGCGCATGCACGGATGAATTGACAAAAAGTAGTCTGGCAGCTCATGGTAACTGCTGTAGAATCCGGAAAACTCGCCTTGATGGCGATACTTGTTAGAATGAGCTGGAAACTGTCTCAAAAGATGCACCCTAGCCTCTAGACTGATCCTGATGACTGTCGAACTGAAGATCCGATCTTTGAAGCTCCGGATCTCACCCCTGGGGTTTTACGCACGTCCTGGGCTCAATGAGTGCGCCCTAGTGATCCCACCGACGGAATCTGACGATGTATAGCTCAAAATGATCGTCCTGGTCTCCTCTGTAATGGGTCGGAAGGGATTCCTCAGATCTATCCTTGAATGTCCCCTAGACCCCCAAATGTGCTTCCTCTGGAGATGTTCCCTAAATGACTGTTTTCCTCTTTTCGGAAGATTCCATCGTCGAAAATTGACGAAAGATGGCTCAATAGGTGCGCCTTGGCTAGCTCTCGAATGGGTCGGAAGGAATCGGTCAAATCTGAACTATCACAAGCGGCTGCACAAAACCTCTCTCAAACACTTGCACCCTCACTGGCTGAGTTGCACAATCACTAAATTGGACACTGTAATGCATGGTGAAATACCTGGATGGTATCTTCGATAGGCTACGGTGTGTCTCTCAACATTGAAACTGATCAATGGTGGTGGTTTCCTCCAGAAATCCACAAAACAACAAGGGGGTCGATTTCCTCCTCTACAAATATCTCAACATCAAATCATACATAATGAGGAATTAGGTTGCTTTACCCTTTATAGCTTCCCGAAACCCTAATTCGTTGTTGACCATATCTCATCATCTTATCCTGTAATGCTCTTCCTCCCGATTCCGATGAGCTATTACACTAAGAGGTTTCTCCAAGTAGTATGCCCATTATGACCTTAGTGAATTAAATTAAGATATGACCCATAATAACTCAAAATTACGGAAATCGTCGAAATGCAACAGAACCAAAGCCGAGCTGTGCGGAATGGATCCTGATGATGAGCGATGCAAGTTCGGCCCAATAAAACCCCTCAATATCTCCCAAACTCTCTGTCACCCCTATCTGGCTACTCTTGTAGGCAAAACAATCTGTAATGTTATATTGTCCCAAAATGGGGACATTACACCATAAGTATTCATATTAAGTTCCACTTCATGATATATGACGTTGACCCCTAGTCGAAACATGTGGTCAACAGTGCCCAACAACTCTATGATGAGATATCTCTCAGATCTCTCTCAAGGAAACCAAATCAAACCACTTCTTCCCAAGTAATGCGTCCTACCCTGCATAAAACCCTCACTGGTGCGCCCCGTTGCCCAAATTGATGGCCGAAGTAACTCTGAACTGAATAGAAAATGATGTAGAATGGTGAGGGAGGAATCTTTCACCTCTTTGGCCAAGCTTGGATCAGGAAAGGTGGAATCTTTCACCACCGAGTTGATCTCTAGGTTTTGTTCAGTCAAAACCCTCAAAACCCCCAAGTATCATGGGCTCTCTAGCAAGAAGCCAAACATCAAAATGATAATCAACATAATGAGAGAATAAAGGCCCCTATCTGTCTTTTATACCCCCTGTTCACCTTTTCTCTCTAAGTGACTTTTACTTTATTTTATTATTCCTTAATTAAATCACTTAATTAATTAACCATTTTACCTCTAAAAAGTGATTTATCCTTCCTTATGGCTTCTCTGGCCACTGGAAGTCACTTCTCATCATCTTATCTTGTAGCGCTCTTCCTCTCGATTCTGATGAGCTATTACACTAAGAGGTTTCTCCAAGTAATATGCCCAATATAACCTTCTTAGTGAATTTAATTAAAATATGGCCCATAATAACTCAAAATTATGAAAATCGTTGAAATGCAACGAAACCAAAGCCGAGCTGTGCAGAATGGATTTTGATGATGAAATATGATGAATGATGCAAGTCGAGCCCAATAAAACCCCTCAATATCTCTTGAACTCGCCGTCACCCCTGTCTAGCTTCTCTGGTAGGCATAACACTTTGTAATGTAATAATGTCCAAAAATGGGGACTGTTATCCCCAGTTTTTAGGGATAACTAGGAGATCATGTCTCGAGGCCCATAAGTCCTAGACATGGAGTACCGAGAGTAGGATTGACCTGAGCATAACCCTGAAGGGCCCATCTTTTTCTACCATCATCTTTTGTCTTGACAGCAGCAGCAACATCCATCACCATCGGATTGGTCCTGTGTCAGAAGAGGTTCTTGCTCCATGAGGTAATTGGTCCAGGTATCATGGTATGTGTCACTTTTGATCATTGAAACCTTTAAATATATGCATCTAGTTCCTCTTATCTCTAAAGACTGCTAGGATCTTACATTTGCTCACTTGACCATGTTTGGGGGGATTGACAGGGTGCCCTAGCAAGCCTGTGTCTGTAGGTTTTGGTTTGCCATTGGGGGGATTTCTGAAAAGCCATCATCCGCTCCCATCATAGCACCACTCTTACATCTTGTTTCCCGCTCACCTATCCCATTCCCCTTGTCCAGGCATTGGGTTGACCTATTTCAGGACTACACCTTACCTCGTGGGAAGAAGGGGCTAAAGGCCCAGAAGGTAAAAGCAAGCTGGTAAAAGATAAAAGCCTAAAAATGAACCTCGAGATGCTTCGCCTCGGGATCCCTGAGAAAATAATAAAAAGCTTCTCCGCAAGAAACAAGAGGGACCTGGAAAAATAATAAAACAAGACCTAGTCAGAGGATAGGGGGTCTCATCACGAGCCAACCTATTAGGTCCATGGGTACTTAGCAGTATGACGTTCCCACTAGGTTATCACCTATATGCCAGGGCAGTGACTCTTGGTTGCATGGCCAAGGGAAAGGGGGTCTCATCACGAGCCAACCTTCTCATCTCTGCAAAAGTACTTGTGGGTAACGCTGTCAGCTCTGGTCACCATGCCAAGGCAGTGTCCACTGATTAGCTTTTGAACAAAAAAAGCAAATAAAAGAATAAAAAGAATAAAGGCAAGAATGGGCTTGGAAAAAATGAATCCATGACAGGGACAACTCGCCTTCTACAAAGGCACCCACAGGTAACATCTTTGCACCCTTGGCCATCATTGCACCCACATGCTTGGACATCCCCTGACCACACCATCCACTTACATGGCTTGGAAGAGGTCTTTCTGGGAACTTGCCTTTTTCTGTCGACACTAGCCCAATAGGAAGCCTTGTCCTTTTCCCCAGACTTGTATTGCAGGCTTGTGTAACGTCTTTAAGCTATTGATTGATGTATTAGGGATTTTATGCATGTGTTTAATAATATTAATGATGAAATATGATTGACATTGCCATGATCCCTGTGACTAATGAGCCCATGGAGGGCGTAGCCTTTGATGTGCAGGACCATACCCGACGGACAGGTATGATTTGGACCGGTACACATGGGGAGATGATCAGTTCGGACCTCCATGGGGCTGAAGAGCCCACCAGATGGATGTTGAGACCCCATCAGGGGGCAGAGACAGGACAAAGGTTGATCAGAGTCTTTGCACCAGAGAAGAAGAGGACGTTCCACTAGAGGCACTCCGGCATAGCTTAGCCTAGGGGGATGATCCCTTTTCACTGAGACGTTGGCCTTGGAAGGCCTGGGACGTCACCTTTGATGACCATGACGTCATTCAGCTTATTGGACGTCTTTGGAGGCAGACTGGGTAGCAGTGGCACGTGTGGCATGTTGGAGAAGCCCCTGGAGGGCTAACGTTTTGCTCCAGGATGTTTCATTTTCCCTCGAAAGGGCTAGCGCCTCCCTTAGAGGGGATTTTACTCTCTTTTCTGCTTATTTAGGGTTTTTATTTGACAATTTAATGTAAAACAGTATGATTTTGATAATTTGGCCTTGTCGGCCTTTTACTTGACCTAAAATGTAAAATTAGGTCAAGGTTTTGTATAAATGAGAGATTTTCACTCTCATTTTAGAATCATAACTTACTCACTCATTAGGGAGGTCTGATTTTGGCGCCCTATCTTGGGTCTTTGGCTGAATTAAGTGATGCGCACTTGTTGAAGGAAGAGATTTTTGGCATTTATGTTGTTTCTCTTGAAGGAAGGTGTTACAACTAGGGTTTGCATGGTCATTTCTTGGTGATTTGTAAGTATTTTTCTGCAAAACTTCTTAAATGAATGGTTGTAGTTCAATTTCTTGCATTTGTTTATAGATATTGCTGAATCAAAACCCTAGGGGACAAGCACACAAGTAGGTCATTGTCTCATGTCCCCTGATAGAGAAACCTTAAGCCATTGTTGAGGAAAGAAAGAGCCTAGCCTTAGCTACACTCCTATTCCTCTCCCTATTGCTAGTCGTACTGTTCTGAAGCCAAGAAGAGTGAGCGTCCCTGGCCTAGGTCTACTACACTAGGGCCGTACTCTTTCTAGGGTTTGCTGAAAGGCCTTGCCTTAGCAACACCTCCCTCATCAAACCCTCTTGTTTTGGTTATATTTTGTTATTATTGAGCTAGCCGTTTGTCGGGAAGGAGGAGAGAGCACAAGGCCTTGCTTTAGCAACATCGGAGTGGGCCTCTCTCCCCTAGGGTTCCGATTTTGAGGCCCTGCCTTAGCAGCACTTCAAAACTTTTCCCTCTAGTCCTTGAAATCTTGCCTCTTTCAACCTGTGCGTCCTTCACTTATGACTCCATTAAACCCTAAGGCACCGATCTAAGACCTCAAACGTTGAAGTAGAACTTGATCTAATCTCTCTCTCAAAGCTTTTGAATTGAAACCCTAACTACACTAACCCTAACTCTAGCTAACCCTACTAACCCTAAGTTGCTGACGTCATTATTGGATATTTCATCTTTATTGCAACAACATTTCATCTTGTGAGCAATTGAATGTGGTTTTAGGCATAAATTGAGTAACGTGTTGGTTTATTACATTGAATGCCATATCATTCTAGTATTTATAGGTGAAGTATTTTATTGCTATTTTGTAAACATTGACTTCGTCAGCATTTACTTTCAAAATTGCTTACATTGAATATCAGATAGTCTTTGATATATATGAAGTACTAACCAAGGCCTTCATATATCAGTTTGTTGTTGCTTTGTTCTCGGGCAAGGATTCTACTTGGTTATCTTTGTTGGCTATAAGCCGGACTATCTGTTCTGATGGTGATCTGTGAAGGGGGAATCTTGTCATTATCTGACTATCCTTTAGCCTCACCTCCCTAAAGAGAAAGAACCTCCCCATCATGGTGACATTGGGTGGGATAGGTTCCTGTTACTCTAGTTTGGCCTTCTACTTTATAGCCTTTCTTCCTAGCTACAAACTGTGCGATAACAGGGACATTACATTGATACTTAGTCAGAGTTGGTTGATGCTACTCTATATAGACAGATTATTGGTTCGTTGATGTATCGGATAAATACCAGGCCAGATATATGCTTTGATGTGAACACCTTGAGTCAGTATCTGGTAGAGCCCAGACGTGTTCACCTTGTCGCTCCAAAGCATGTGATGAGATACCTTAAGGGTATGTTGGATTATGGTCTCTGTTATACTGGAGATCATGACTTTAGACTGTATGGTTATACCGATTCCGATTAGGCGGGAAGTGCTTCTTATATAAAGAGCACTTTAGGATGTTGTTTCAGTTTGGGGTTAGCCATGACTTCATGGCAAAGCAGGAAGCAATCCAGTATTGCTCTTAGCACGACAGAAGCATAATATATTGTAGCATGTTCCACCAATTGTGAAGCCATATGGCTTCGAAAGTTGTTGAAAGGTCTATTCGATTTGGAGATGGAAGCCACTATGATTCTATGTAATAACCAGCGTTGCATAAAGACGACGAAGAACCCAGTGTTCCATGATAAATCGAAGCATATAGAGATCCGATATCACTACATTCGTGATATGGTGCAGAGGGGAGTTGTAAAGCTCCAATATGTTGGCACAGATGAGCAGGTTGTAGATGTGTTGACCCAACTTTTGTCTCATGTGAAGTTTGAGTACTTCCGAGACAAGCTTGGTGTTGTCCGAAAGGACCTCCCTCAAAAGGGGGAGTGATGTTGATGATTCTATAGTATCCTGACCAACAACGGGTAGCTCCGTTAGAATTTTATATCCTAGGGGATTGATCATCCCTGGGTAGATCTTGAAGGTCCGGTAAGGACGGTCTGTCAGAGTACATGTGCATGTTTATGCCAGCTGTGGTCAGTAGTGGTAGCTCCGTTAGGATTTTATATCCTAGGGAATCTTATGATTCTTGGGCAGATCCAGAAGGGTCCGGTAAGGACGATCTGTCAGAGTACCACGTGGTAGCTTGTTAGGATTTTATATCCTAGGGAATTTTATGATTCCTGGGCAGATCCCAAAGGTTCGGTAAGGACGGTCTGTTAGAGTACCACAAAATGTTGTTGTTGCACCTGCCTCATTCTTTTTCCATATGATGATGATGTTGTTGTCTCAGCCTCGTGCTGATGATGTTGTTGTTTCAATGAGACGAACAAAGTTCGCTCACACAAGATTAATCCCAAAATATTTGGAATATAAAGATATCCATAAGAACAATAATTAATATATATAAATGTATATGAAAAATATGAGATGATGAGATAATTACAATTGAGAATGAGGGCTTGCTTATATACCCACGCAGGGGTGCCCTTTACCAATAGTCATGTCTTTTGAGACATGACCTTTCATTATTAATAATTATTATTTATTAACTATAATTATGTTATGAATATCTATTTATGTATATTTTATGTTCATAACATTGCCTTTCCCTTAAAAATGCTTTGTCCTCAAAGCATAAGCATTGGAAGGCTCCCCTTTGAACTTTTGTTCTAGCACACGATGTCTTCTCAAATCTTCTGTGCTTATAGTTGCGACTCTCGACGAAAATGATGAAATAAACGAATTCGAAGAACATTGTTTATTTTCCTCTTTAATAATAAACTCTTGACTTTGATTATAACTCTTTTAAATATCCATATATATATATATATATTAAAACTTCAATTACTCCTTGATATGCTCTTGATATAAGCCTACCTCCTTTTTTTTATATATATGTATATTAAACTTTTGATTCCTTTTACTTTGATTGAACCTTTATTAAATGCCTCCAAAATTATAATCTCTTTTATACTTACTTCCCATTTCCAACTATAAAAAAAAAAATTATAGCTTTTCCTACAGCTTCCAAAAGTATAATATCTTTTATACTTACTTTTTTTTTATTATAACCTTTGTCTTAAGAGTTCTTTTAGATTTAATAATATATATTTTTTGTTTGATTCTCTAATATAAGTTTGGGATAGACGATTCCATGTATTATTGTGTTGGTGCCTTAATCAAACGACCTATTAATGTGTAGCCCGTAAAAACACCATACACCAGTCGCGACTTTTCGGTGGAGGTTTTT
>JASDQU010197557.1:4531-19487 GCA_032191745.1 Picea mariana | reverse complement strand
TATTAAAACTTAAAATTTAATGAGATTAGGGAAAGAATGGAAGTTCTAAAATTCTATAAAAGAGAGAGAGGAGAAGGAAGAAGGGGATCGACTATGAGAGTAATGTTACGCTGCCGGATTTGTGACTTGACTGATTACTTGTGGGGAGTTGGGATTTCTCAGATTGGATAGGAGTGGTAGCTCAGCCTTGCGAGGCGAGTTGGGAGCTAGATGTACCATCTGGATAGTGTGTGGCCTCTTTGCGGCTCGGGGGGCTAAGGAGAAAGCAGAGTACCCCTAGAATTGGTTGGGAGGTACCAGTGAGGTCTCGACGATCGACGAGCGTGAGCAGCATGGAATGCGCGGGTGACTCTCGGAGCAGGAAAAAGGCAGTGGTACGCTCTTTGATTGTAGAGTAGAATGCATTAGGATGTATGGTTAGATCTGCATGTGTATGGGTAATCTAGATGGATGAATTTTTGAATTCAATCGATGTTGGTTTTTTTGGGATGGAATGGTTTTTCCTTATTTACTTACTCCGATAAATTTTTTTGCATCTAACATTGCTGCAAATTTTACTGTGTCAATTTTGAGTAACCTCTAACCTTGCATGTCCGTCTCTATCCCCAGAATGGTGAAATTCACTGAGTATTGTCCTGCTGAAAAACTTGAGTCTACTTGCATTCATTGATTGAGAAGCGTTTTTATCTCTTTTTAGACCGTAATAGTCTCCGTTAGTTAAACCAATGCAGCATGGAAGCCTCTGGACTATAACCTCTATGTAATAACCTTGATTTTAATTTTATTGGATGCCAGTACCATGTCGCCCAATGCTACAGCGATAGGTTTGATGTTATGTTCTATGAGTAAATGCATTGACAGTATTGCCAATCACTATTTAAGTTAATGCGAAGTGGTATATACATGGATGTGTTTTAGTGGCAAGTTGTTCTTCTTTAGATGGATGTATTACCTCGGTTGTTTAAAGAGATAAGGGAAGATTTCGAATTCGGTAGTTAATGGATGTAACTACGAACTTGTAGAAAATGATGTGGTACCTTCGTAATTAATTATTGTGGTGTAGTTTTGACCCGTTGACAACCCTGGTCTGATTTTAATTCCTTGTTGTTGTACATGAAAGTATCATAATTTTAGTGAAATTTTTTACTGTGTTACTGTGTAAAAGACGTGGATCTACTAGTTGAAAGACTTAGCCGTGGATCTCAGACCTTACCCTTATCTCTGATTGATAGCGCTCCAGTTAATATTTTTATGTGTTAGCTGCATTTTCTTCACTTATATTATGGACCCCATAGTTAGACAACATTTTCCTATATCGTAGCTGCCACTGTTGGAAAGAATCATAATAGCACTGTTGATCTTATCAGATTGGCTCTGTTGATAGTTTTATTTTGGGACTGCAATCCATAGATGTACCACCAGTGATTTAAAAAAAAAGAAAATCATAATGACTGATAGCAGTTGTACCCACAAAAATTTTAATCTGCCTAAATCCGTATGACTGTGTTCCAACACCTGGAACTCGTAACAAATTAACAGAAGTTGTATTATAAGTATTGCATGCATTAAAACACAACAATGGTATGTCGGGACAGTGATCCACCATTAAACTTTTTCCATTGTCCTTCTTATTTTATCAATCGTGTTCAAGGACAACGATCCACATGAACTGCAAACTTTAGGTGTGGATGGAGTGACAACAAATTTTTACACCTTCGAACAACATGATTTTACTAAGTTGACAAGAGCCATAATTTGTAAAACGCATTTCGCTCCCTAGTTGCCTATGTTTTTCTCCCAAAAAACAACCAACACCTGTTACCTTGGCTGCCTGGCGAGTTCTTGCCTTTCTGTGACTGTGATATCATTTTTTGAAGTTGTGAGTTGCCCATTCGTTGACCATGCTCTCCCTGGAACTCGTGACTGAGACAACATTGAAGATTTTACGGTTGTTTCCCTTGATACCTGGCGAATATGTAGAGGTATACTTGCAAACTTCTTACTTGGTGAATCGTTGATACCGGGACAACGAATCCGTAATTCATTGCTTAAAATATTACGGATGCCTATCTATGTCAACGTCTTGCTTAGAGTTACCTGGCATTGGGCCTTTATTTAAGTTGTGTTTGTTTTTTTTGAATGCACTTGATTGCTTGATACCTACTTACCTCCCCTTCTTTAATTGCGACCTTCTTTTCCACTTAAAGATGTAGTCATTTGTCGGCAACTTACCATTTTTGACTTACCATTTTTGACTGGTGCGTGTACCCCTTTCTTTTTACTGATTTCTTGCTCCATTTAAATATTGTAACACATGGGACATGAAATGTTTTCATCAAATAGATTTTATACCCTTGCATGATCACAACGTATGCTTTGACCATTGCTATTTTAACCTCATTCCACACTTGCAAAGGCATTCCATTTATACACCTTTCCTCATAAATAACAATATTGAGTAGAAACGAATGAAAAGGGGCTATCCTTATACAGTAAATAATACAGGTATCATGAAGTACGCTTATGAAAAAGTGTAGTACAAATATGTAATGAATGTTAAGGTTGAAGCTAATATCTAGGGTAATGCTAACCTTCTAGGCTATTATCATTCATGATAAAACTAATGTAATATAATGTTTAAAGTTAATGTTAATGCTTATGGTAATGTTAATGTTATTGTTATTATTGTTTTAGGGTAATGATTGATGTAAAGTAATGCTTAATGTATGCTTATGGTAATGTTAATGCTAATGTTATTATTGTTTTATGGTAATGATTAATGTAATGTAATGCTTAATGTTAATGCTTATGGTAAAGTTAATGTTAATGTTATTTTGTTTTATGATAATGATAATGTAATGAAACGTTTAATGTTAATGCTAATGGTTATGGAATTGTTAATGTTGATGTTGTTATCGTTTTATGGTAAAGTTAATGTAATTGTTATAGATAACATATCAGATGTAATGTGATGGTCATTTTATGTAGTTATTGTAAAATAAAATGAAAAAAATGGTTGTTATCTTATGGTAGTGATGATGAAATTAATTGTCATTGATAGAAGATAAAATATAATGTCTTGAACTAAGTCCAATAAGTTATTATGATTTAGTAAATGGGAATTTGTAATTAATTGAAAATGCCTTATTAATGGAAATTGCATTTAATTGGATTTGCTATTAATTGGATTTGCAATTAATTGAATTGCACCTCTGTAGAGGATGTGGTTGTTCTTTTACTATTGTTGTACTTGGATGTATACATTTTATTGCTTGGTCTGCTCGTGTCAGGCGGGATGTAGACACCTCCATGTTCCCCAGAACAGTCGCTAGCCCTGAGACCTTAAATGGTTAAAATCGATGGGAACTTGGGCTTGAGTGTTGCTTATGTGTCTTGGAGGTCCTAACCATTGCAGGGTAGGACGAGTGGGTAGTCAGTCTTAATTATTTTGTCGGGTGATTGTCGTACCTTGCTTGCATTTACTTGATGTGCGTCTTAGATCATTATGTTGTAGCTACAGTTGCATGTGCCATGTTCGTCGTTGTATGGAGATGCAGAGTCGAATGTATTTATTATCCTTGTACACATGGGCACACACACACAATTTTTTTTTTTGCACTTGTTATAAGAGGTTGACGTCATAATGAGGAGGATCGTTACATAAAAATGCTGACGGTGTAAAGACTGTGATAAATTCTAATATATTGTGATTTGATTTTGTTATTATCTAAATGGTAAGATTTGATTGTTATTTTAGTCATGCTTTATTTGACTTTTTCTAATCAATTTGAATCAATTTGGATTTCTGTTACCAATAAAAAGACTGGCTACAGAATCGAGAGATTCTATAGGCAATTCAATTTTTCATATTAAATTTAGTAATGAATAGTTAATAAAATATTTGATTTCTTTATTTCATTTTTTCAGGATAGGATATATCTGAAGATGAATCTTGTGGCATGGATTATGTTGGACTTAGTGGATTGGATATCTATTTTTGTTTATTTTGTAATTAGGAGAAAAACTTTCATAGAGTTTGGAGATATAGTAGATAATAAGAGGCTCAAGGCCTCCTATATTTGTAAGTTTCAGATGCTTTTGAGATCTGGTACTATCTTAGAATATAGGAGGTTTAGATTTCATAAACCTATTAAATACTCCATATTTTGTAATGAAATGGGTCTTGGCTAAGAGCAAGAGATGGACTAGTGATTCCAGAACTTAATGAAACAACATTTATGCATTTTGTCTTTAGCCTTTTGTTTATAATGCTGTCATTTATGTTTTGTTAATCCTGCTACATGTATAGGTCTGATATCTTTAGATTAAATGATCCGTGATGTGCAGGATGTTATATTATAAATACCATCTATAATTTTCTTCCCAATATATATATGTTGTGATCATATCTCCAATTAAATTGATAGGATTTATCTTTGATTTTTAATCAGATGATGAAATGCATAGATTAATTTTAGATTTATATTACTGTAATCATGTGCAATTATGAGATCACAGGTTTTTGTTTGTGTTTCCTCTTCTATCATTGAAACCTAAGCTGCTAATACAGGTTTTAAATTTATTTAGAACAATCACAAGGTTCCTTGCAGATTACTCTCTTGGACAGGGCAGTTGGATGTTCTCCACTCATACAGATGCTTGGATACATCTCACTAAGTCACTAACAGGTTAGCTCCTTTCTATTTTTCTGTCATTTACTTATCACTGAAACTAGAATGCATGGTTCAACTTTTGACTATCCACACTTTTATGTTTCATTGTATTTTTTCCATACTAGTTTAGATTTATAAAGGAAAACAAAAATGTTTTTATGTGCTTTCTTTAGCTGCTTCCTAGAAGCAATGAATTTTCACATTGATTTTCATAAGTTTCGATTAAAATTTGCAGTGTGTAAATCATGTACATAAGTAAGATGTGTATATCTTTTTCTTGAATATATATACAACAATTACATTATACATATGTACATATATGTAGTGTTTATTAATTAGATAGTTATTTCTTTCTTTTAGGACTTTTAGATTGGCTAACGGAGCCATTAAACCCGTCGGAACGAGTTACACCAAATGGCTTGGGTTATTTAGAAAACCCCAGACTAGACTCATTCTTCCAGTTGACAGACGGTCATTTTCACCCACCAACAAGAAGATGACTTCTATTAACATGAAAGTCTCATGTCGATTACATAACCAGAGAACAACTCTGGCAGAACAAAATTATAGATTGGGAGCTCTACTCAACCAAAGGCCCCCCACATCAAAATAACAAAACCTCATACATATACTCAAAAATTTCGTAAACAACAATAGAGGTGTGCTCGATATTCTCGTCCAATGCCATATGCCTATGTCTTCTTGGTCAGATTACATATGAAGTTTTGATGTCAGACACAAGCTCATACTGCCTGAGCTGACAAACTGCCTAAGTTGTCTGACCATTCTAATATTTCATTCATGGATAAGACAATGTTTCAAACACCACCCCTTCTTTCACTAACTTCTTCATCGATATCACGATGAGCACGAGTCAACTTCGCACCTGGGAAACATGATGACGGTCTCATTCTGCAACTACCACGGGGGTATTTGGCCTTCGATGTAGCTCATGTGAAATTTTCACCCTCGTTTGCACTTCCAAAGTTTTCGGTGCCAACTTCTTCCCCACTGCACTCTTCTTGTATGCAACCTCGGGCCATGAACCATCGCTTATATCCACAGGCGCTTTGGGACTTCGGTTCTCGGGGGGTCGGGGTGTTGCTTACTGTAAAACTTCTGATTCGCAAAATCACGAATTTGTCGATTTCGGTGCCACTTGCCCCTCTGGTTTGGACGATCCAGATCTACTTCTCATTTCGGGACTCAGGGGGTTTCACCTTCCTCACTTCAAAATTCCCGAAGTGGCATTCTTCACTATCTCGATATGTGTGCGCCTTAGCACAATGTGCCAAGAAGACACATTATCGCCCCGACTTTGGATAAAACACATTCGTGGGTTTTTTAAGTCCCTTTTTTCGCATTTGGTCACCCAAGTGCCAACTCCTAAGGGAAAACATCCCCTTACAAATATATGTGTTAACACTTAGTGCCTCCCTCCTAGTTGTTTTGGGTGGATGTAGTCCCTTTCTCAATATTGGAATTTTTCTTTTTGTTCCTTTTCTTTTTTCCTCCAGGTTGCTAAGGATTATTTGGTTTCATGGAATGCACTGAATTCACCTTGGACGTCTGAGTATGGACTACAACAGCTTGAGCACTAGTACCAAAAGATGATGTGTGTGACTTAATGGACATTTGACCCATATGATCAACTAATTTGTTAATAGAGGAATGTGAAACGAAACAACCACAACATCAACATGGGGTCTTAAGTTTTATTTCCTTGGATCAATCGATGACCTAGGAGATTTTGGAATAATGTCATAAAGTGTACCCAATTGTGAATAAATCAAGTCCAAGTGTTGGGCACACAAAATGGCCTACTCTTAGATGCCTGCCCTGACCATAGATACATCTTTGGAAATGGGTGGTAGGAGGGACTTGGTTATCCAGTCCATAAGAATTTTGTTTAGAATTTGAGTCCTAAGCATCCTACATCATTGTCTCCACTCATGTATATGATCGAAAATGTGAGTGACATTATCTTGACGCAGGGAAGTCAAGATATCAATTCCTATCTCATACCATATGGGAAATTGGTGATAAGTTAAGAACACCATTTCCAGGTCATTGAAGTTGTTAAAGGAACCACCTTTCAATTCAATGTACCACTCGGAGACAACTCTATTAAGGGATGTTTTTAAAAGATGTAGCCTCACACTATTATCCATCAACGAGTTGGATGAACACCAAAAGTGGCATGTCATGATGTGTGTGGAGGGGTCCTCTCTTGGATTTCCGTCAAACTTTGGGATATTGGATGGAAACTTGGAAGGAATTTACGACCATGATGGGTCATGGGAAATAGGGTCATCTCTTAACCATAAAAAATCAGGTAATTCTAATGTTGCAAGGAAAGGAAATGGTGCAAATTAATATTGGGAGAAAGGCGAATTCTCTGTTGTCTTAGATGGACCTTGTATTCCCTGTATATTTGTACTACTAGAGGGTAGGGGAGCTCCTAAATAATGAGTTCCTACAAGGATGATGGCACCTTCAAGAGCATGAATTCTCCTATAACCAAACATGCCCCCAGGGGGGTTTCCCCCATGGGTAAATGTGGACCCTCCAAGAAAAAATTCACAAAGTTAGTCCCAAGGAAGAAACTCTTAGGACCCGATGTGTTAAAAAAGGAAAATCTCTCCAAGGTGAAAATTTTCCCCCACAGGATGTGTCCTTAGGGAAGGGTGTGCTTACCCAAGGAAAGTGAAAACCTCCTAATGTACTACTTCCCCCAACCTGGCTAGGGAAAATGCCAAAACCACTTGGGATATTCCATATAAAAGGTGAAATATCTGCTGATGATACTAGGTTTCTCATAGGAATGGTGGGGGTGGAAGGAATTCCACTTCGATGCTAAAACCAAGGTTTAACCCCCCATTGGAAGAATATCCAAAGGTGGGAATCGAGAAAGATGGGATGGGTGTAGAAGCACTAGGTAAACTAATAGATGGAAATGATTACACAAATGGTGTCTCCTAGATTGAGGGACCTGTAGAAAATTGTGTGGATGGTCTAGGTCCAATGGAGCTAAGGGGTGTTAATGTGAACATCATTGGGATGCCCCATAGGGGATTTATCCGAGTCCCACTTGATGATGGGATTGTAGTCTCAACTACACTAGATCAAAACACTCATTACTGATATTGTGGGAGGATGAATAAACAAAGAGAAAGGTTCCTTGAAATTTTCCGTCACTTGGACAAGTAGAGGTGAATCTCGTTCAGTTAAAGGAGTATTAAAATTTTGTGGAGAACGTTCGTCTACCACTTCTACTTCGACTAAAGAAGTCTCATTGACCCAAAGTTCAATCCCTTCAAAGTCTTCATAAACTATCTCATGCCAATTGAAAGGTGGTTGTTCCCCAGTAATGGGTTCAATTCCTCATATTTGATGAGACCAATGCAGTAGTTCAGAAATGGTGATTAAAATATGTTAAAACCAAAAAAAAATTTAACCTAATGATGTTGGTCACTATAATTGCTTAATTAATTTAAACAATCAAGTGCTACATAAATTGTCAACCCAGGGAAGTCTATTTATTTCAAAGGTAACCATGCACTATATATGCTCAATTCCAAAAGCAACCTATAGTTGTAGTAAAGGAAACTATATTAATCACACTTGCCTTGAATGAACTGAGGTTCTAGCTCAAATTACAAAAAAGAAACCTACTTATTGCAGAGCTTAAAGAGATGATTACTCTAAAGAATCCTCGATTACATTAAAATAACAACTGCAACAGGAAAGAACAACTATTCTGTAACCAGAGAACATGATCCTATTCCCAAGCAGGAACTTCAACACTTTGTTTCTGATTAACACATTTTCATGAATTCATTAATGCATTGAAGGCTAACTACTCTAATAGAGAACAAGACCCTAATTCCTTCCCTTAAGCAGGAACCTTCAGCACCAGTCTTTGATTAGCACACTCATGAAAATAATTGAAAGCTGACTACTTCTAACAGAGAACAGGACCCTAATTCCTTCCCTTAAGCAGGAACCTTCAACACCAGTCTCTGATTAGCAAACCTCATAAATTCATCACACAAGATTGCTAATTAAAATGATTATGAACTTCATGAAAACAATGTAACGTTCAATAAAACAGAGTTCTTAACAAGACAGATTTCAATAGTGTTTCAGCAAAGCATAATTCATTAAAGTAGTGTTTCAGCAAGACAAAAATTAATCAAGGCATAAACAGAGATCACACTAACACACTATAAAACTAACAGGTGAATCTTGTGAAGAAGGTGGGCCCTCCCTTCTCACAAGATTCCCCTGAGACGAAGAGGCTAGAGAAGGATGCTCAAAACAGTCTTTTATTCATCTATCAATGTATCATATTACAATCTGAAAATGAAGTACGTCCTTCTCTGTGAAACTTTCTTAGTACAAAAACTGGAGATCCTCTCGAATGATGATTTCCTCTTATTTAAAGAGGGAATCCCTTCGATACAATTGATCAAAAATTACAGATGTATATCTGAGTCCTATTCTTAGTCAGATCGACTTTCTAAACCGAAATAGGATGTCCTAGTCTCCCGCAACAGAATGCTATTACAAGTGTTGAATGAGGTGTTGTTGTTACGGCTGGAGTAACAGTTCTTTCTTGTTGTTGTTGTTGCATGTTGTTTCGGCATCGAAAATCGTGGGCTGTTTCAGCCACGGGATTTGCGCTCTGACTGTTTCAACACTTCTCAGGTAGCAGCGATGGTTGATTCTTGGCTCACGGTGTGGTTGTTGTAGTCAATCTGTGTGAGTTGTTGTTGACCACGGACTGTGTAACGACTTCCTTTGTGTTTCAGCATCGTTGACCATAGACTGTGTAACAACTTCCTCTGTGTTTCAGCAGCGTCGACCATGGACTGTGTAACAACTTCTGTGTTTCATCATTGTTGACCATAGATTGTGTAACAACTTCCTTTGTGTTTCAGCATCGTCAGCCATGGACTGTGTAACAGCTTCTGTGTTTCAGCATTGTTGACCATGGACTGTGTAACAGCTTCTTCAGCATCGTCGACCATGTGTAACAGCTTCTTCAGCATTGTCGACCATGGACTGTGTAACAGCTTCTGTGTTTCAGCGTCGTTGACCATGGACTGTGTAACAACTTCTGTGAATTGTTGTTTCAGCAATAGGCCTCAAATGCTAATCTGTAGTTTGAACTGTTTCAACAATTATACATTTCTAATCAATGGTTAAGTATGAGAGTGATGTGAAATTATATGCAAAACAGATTAAACGTATAGTAAAGAGAAGAGACGTTATATACCTTTGGAAAGATAGGATAAAGTGATAATATGAGTTTAAATGTGAGTGATCAAGAGTGTAATAGTGGAAAAAATTATGGGAAAAAAGGTACATTGTGTGGTCCTAACATCCCCCCCAACTTAAAGTGTTACATGTCCTCAGGCAACTTCACTCTGAATCAGAGTCTGAATACTGACTCTGAGCGTGCAAGTTACTTAAGCAGTAGTTGTGGGAGGTACTGTATGTTGGTGCTCTGAACCCTTGGACCCGTTGTAACCTTTGCCAAGCTATTGTTTCTGTCTTCTTAGGCAGCTTATAATGGATTTGATATCTTTCTATTGGCAACCAGAGGATAGGAAAATAAAACCGGTACCCTATCCAACTTTCAGCACATTGCTGAATAGACTGGATGTAGTTAGGTACCCTGGATATTGCTACCTCAATATTAGTAGGGATAAAAGGATTGTGTTCCTGTCTTTTCTCAGTGGATTGCTGCCAAAACAAGTTATTTTCCTGGAGGGCAGCAATCTCTATGGATCTGATGAAGTGCTGACAATCTTGAATCACTGTTGATTGTAGCTGTTGAACATGTTCAATCATCCTAGGTTTCTTTAAGAACTGATAATATTCTGTGAAAAAGGTGGCTGCATTCTATGGTTCTGGTCTTATCCAGAGAAGGCGGTTATCTTCATTATGCTTGGCATCCAAGAAGTCATCCTGCCACAAAATCTGATTGTGGAGAAAGGAGGTGAACGCCCGAATCTAGATGTCCCCGACAAGAGGATTAAGGTTCAACTGCCTATTCTCGGGGATGGACTTGTTATGAAAATACACCTCACAGAGGAGGTGATAATCCCTAGCAGATGCTTCTGTAAAGGTTTTGACAAAATCTGCTGGGTGCAGTACTGCATGGGGTCTGCCTTCTGTGATTGATTTGATCTGAAACCATGTAAGTCATTCCATAAGGAACAAGGAGTAATTGCAGGATGGTTTGCTTGTGGCCAATAGCTTTTGTGCCAAGTCAAATACTAGGTCCAATCTGCCTTTCAACTCTTTGTTCTGTTTCTTAAGGGCATGAGCTTCCTGGCGTGTCTTCTCTAAAGCTTTCCAATTTGAGTAGGTATGATTTATCCAGATTTGTCTGTCCTCTTGCAGGCTTTTGGCTTGTGTAGCAGCATACTCTTTCTTCCATTTCTGTATTACTGCCTGCTCATCCCATGGTTGAGTCTGTGTTTCAGCGTTGCAAGTAGTGGGGTGAGGTAAGGTATGAGTAGATTGTTCCACAAAAGTGTGGATATTGATCTGGCTGGGAGGTGTAAATTCCTCAATAGGCATTGTCTGTACAACTTTGTTAACAAAAGCAGGGGTTTCATTTGTTGCAATGCAGGGCTCAGTCTTAATCTTAGGAGGTCCTGTTGGTTCTTGTGTTTCAGCTATAGCTGGTTCTTGTGTGACAGCTATAGCTGGTTCTTGTGTAATAGCAGGTTCTTCTTCTTTGACTACAAAAGTTGACGGAGTAGGGGGAGCTCCTGGCATTGGGACTTGAATTACCTTGTAGCTTGCTTGATAGTAGATATCCCCACATTGAGAACACATATATTCTTTACATGGGCTCTCTGTTGTAGTCCCCTTTGACAGGGTTGCTATGCGAGCTAGGGTGTACAAATTAAGTTCCTTCTCATATGCTTCCTTTTCCCTGGCTAGTTCTTGCTTGTATGTTTCCAGTTCAGACTTTAGAAACTCATTTTCTTGCAAGACAGAGGCCATTGTTGGTTCTGGTTGAGGAATGACTGGTTCTTGTGTGACAGTCACAACCTCACTAGCTGGTTCTTGTGGAGCATCTACAGGAATGGCAGCTGATTCTTGTGTTTCAACTTCTTGATGTAAGAAAAGTAACGTTGCAGCACCCTGGACCTCTGATTCCTGTATCTCAGTATCATTATCAACAACTAGTTCTTGTGTTTTAGCTATGGCTGGTTCTTGTGTTTCAGTTGTAGCTGGTTCTTGTGTTTCAACTGTAGCTGGTTCTTGTGTGGCAGCTATGGCTGGTTCTTGTGTTTCAGCAATTGAATGAGTAGCTGGTCCTTGTGTTTCAGCTACAGAATGGGTAGCTGGTTCTTGTGTTTTAGCTACTTTATTTGACACAGATGATGTCGCAACACCCTGGGCATCTGGTTCTTGTGTTTCAGTGCCCGTGGGTGGAATAGGAAAATTTTCCAGGATTTGGGAGGTTGGAGGTGTACGAGGTATTAGTTGGATGGGTTGGGGGTCTAGGGTAGTGGCAATAATGGCTGGCCTTGTTGAGGCCCGTGTTCATTTTCTTTGTAAGAAGGGCGGAAAGAAGGGAATTTGCTTTCGTTTACATGGGGATTTTTCCTCAATGATGGGGCAGGGGGAATTTTCTGGCTCAGAGTCATCGCTAAGAATATGAAGGGAGGGAGTGGATGATTCTGGTAAAGTATGAGGTGGGCTTGGTATGGCAGGGGGTTTAATTGGACTGATTGGTTCTGTAGGGTTTTGGGGTTGCTGTTCCTGGAGGTTTTCAGGAATTTCAGCAGCTTCTTGGGGGTTTATGGGTGGGTTGTTTAGTGGAGGGTTTTGTTGGGCAAAACCCCTTTGGATAAGCAGTTGGACAAGACGGTGATGGGTGAGTGAAAGGGTGGGATCTTTAGCCTTTCTGCAGTAATGTGCCATATGTTTAAGACAACCAAACAAATAATAAGGAATATTCACCCGTCTATTATGTCGTAAATGAGACTACAGGACAAAATCGTGCTAGTAGACTACCTGGTATCGGCCTTCGCAGGTGAGGTAGTGTTTGAGGAATTTTGCAGCTTTTGGCCATGGAGGCGGCAAGGAGCTGAGTCAGATACCCCAGCCTTTGGGTTTAATTTGTTCTTCTGGCAGGAAGAAGTTCTGTTGGGCATTTCGAATGATATGTTTACGGCTGAACATGCGAATTCCATCGGTGGGGAGACCCGAAACCTGTGCTATATCCTCTTCTGTTACTAAAATTCAGACCCCTTGAACAATAGAATAGTCTTCCTGAAGGTTTTGAGCGAATTGCAGAACCTGTTGTTCATCATACCCTTGGAGTCTCTGAAAATAATTGAGCCATCCTGCCTGCTGAAAAATTTGATAAGATACTAGATAATGTTCTAACAAGGTTGTTGTGGTGGGTTCATTCCGTATAACAGAGCCTCCCATAGCTACCAGCTCAGTAAAATACATCGTCAAAGAGTTTGAGTAACAACTTCTGCGCAGAGTGAGTTTTCTGAGTGAAGGTATGAAAATGGTGGTAAAACATGCAAAAGGATGGTAAAATAGGAATGGCGGTGGTGAATTCGTGTGAAATGATGGTATGAAAGGTTTGATATGTCCTCCCCTCCCATCAAGTGTGGCTAATAATGATTTCACTCAAGTGGTCAGAATGATTTGGAATCTTCTCATTAACTATAGCTTAACTGTATTACATAAAATTTACATACCTCGCCTTACCTTCTGATTCGTGCTGCAACAAAATATAATGCCTGTCCATGGTAGTTCTGCAGTAGTTGTGGCAGAGACTTTTGATTTGTTGGATGAATTGTGCCAAGGATTTGTTGACTGGAAGGACGAAATCTAGTATGAGAGCACATAAGCTTGCTGACGGATAATGTTGAAAAGTTGGTGTTTCAGCAAAAAGAAAAGGGGAAACAAATGCTGGATTGTAGTGTTTTGGAAATAGAAGGTGAAAAGTTGCTGACAATAGTGTTTCAGCAACATAAAAGAAAAGGCGAAACAATTGCTGGACGGTGTTGTTTTGACGATAGAAACTGTGAAGAATTGCTAAATCGTGGTAATGGGAAAATGACGCGGGGTTGCTGACAATGGTGTTTCAGAAATGGGGAGAATGGTGAAAAGTTGCTGACAATGGTGTTTCGGCAACGGAAAAGAAAAGGCGAAACAATTGCTGGACGATGTTGTTTCGTCGATGAGGAAATGTGAAGAATTGTCGGACTGTAGTGTTTTGGCAATAGGGAGAATGCGGAAAGATTGTTGACAGTTGTGTTTCAGCAACAAAGGAAAGTAAAAAAGTGTTGAACAATGGTGTTTTAGCAGTGGGGAAAGTGGTAAAAGGTTGCTGAACAGTGATGGAGGAAAAAGGTGTGGGGTTGCTAATAGTGGTGTTTCAGCAATGGGGAAAGTCAAAAGGTGCTAAACAGTGGTGTTTTAGAAATGAAGAAAAAGCAACGAGTTGCTGACAGTGGTGTTTTAGCAACAGAGGAAAGTCAAAAAGTCGCTGAACAGTGGTGTTTCAGTAATGAAAAAGTGAAAAAGTCGCTGAACAGTGGTGTTTCATCAATGGGAAAGCTTGTCTCTTCGTAAGATAGGATCATCCTTTCCTAGTAGCCTGTGCTTTGATCAGGAATCTACAAAAATCGATTGTAACATGGTATTTCTTGACAGGGATTATTAGTAAATAAAATCTAATCTAATACTAAAGAAATTAACTTAAAAGAATTAATTGCAATGAGGGGTAGAAGCCCCCTCTAAGAAGAGGTAATGGGAGTCTACCATGCATGTGGCCTTAAAATCTTCTTTGGAAATAGGGCACTGGTATAGACGGAGCCGATGACCATTTACAAGTAACGGTGTTTTGGAGTCATCGATTGTGAGGATCCTTACTGTTCCATTGGGGAAAACAGTGTCTACTTCGTAAGGTCCAAGCCATCTTGTACGCAGTTTCCCTTGAAATTATTTGAACCAAGAGTCATACAGTAGGGCCCAATTACCTTTTTGGAACTTCTTGTTCTTGATAGTTTTGTCATGCCATTTTGATCTTTGCTGTTGAATTATGGTTTTCTGCTGAATGGCATCTAGTCTTTTCTCCTCCAATTCATTAAGCTGCTGCAACCTGGTTGTCTGTGCATCGGTCAAATCAAGGTTGACAGCTAAAGCAGTCCTTAAGGTTTTTATTTCAAATTCCATAGGAAAGACAACACTCTTTCCATAGACTAATTCATAGGGAGAGAATCCTGTAG
>JASDQU010197555.1:8449-19521 GCA_032191745.1 Picea mariana | reverse complement strand
GACAAAGAGCATAATTTCCAAGCAAACGTTTTCAAAATCAAGGGCAAACCTTTTGCAACATATTCAAATGCTTCATTTATTAAAATGACACTTACCACAATGCCAGACTTGTTACCTCATAGAGCAAGACATGTTGTCCTCTGTGAGCCAAGTTAGTGTGGTGAATGGTGCAACCATCGATCTCGTGGTGATGAATGGTGTGATGTGGGGCTCTGCCTGCTAGTTCATCTCTCAATACTCTATGTCTACAACCTGAGGGCCTGGAGACATCATTTCCTTAGTTATCCCTAGAAAAGGGGGATAACAATGTCAAACCTCAAAATTGACCCCATATCTCACTATAGGGCCAAATATTATCTTAGAGCTAGTGTAATGGTCTAGGGACTTGTGCATGGTGAAGTGTCTTGGAAGTTTTTCGAGGGCCTAGATCCCTATTTTTTTGGTTTTGGACCGTGACCTAGGTTAGGATGCTTTTCCATCGTCCACCATAATTTGGAATTGGACTTGTATACCTTTCTTGGGAAAAAATATCTTACAAAGGGCTTATGGTGTGGTCTAGGGCCTCATACCTAGTCTAGAAGCCACAAATGCATTGTTTAGGATCTCACACAATTTCTTAGAAGTAGTGTATGGTGCCTAACCCATTGAATTTTATTCCTGAAGCATGTCTTAGGCCAAAAGATACCACATGTGCATATATCTCATACATGTGCCAAACATACCATCCAAAGGGCATGTCTCATGATTTATTCTCCCATTCATAGCCCACACGCCTTAGAAATAACTTGTTTAAGATCCAACTCATTGGAATTTTCCCTTGAAGCATGTTTTGCGTGAGGAGAGCTACCCCTTGTCCATCAAACCACTAAATTGTAAATGTGTTGAACCTGCACATAATAGATCTAGCTAGAAAATAGCACACACATTTGCAGAGAGAAATTGATAAAGAAGAAGCAAGAGAGAAATAATGGAAGAATTCTCATTAACCGTATTTCACACTCAAAGAGTGAATAATTTACAATAGATATAGGATACATGAGTAACTAATGAGACATAGTGGTGGTCTAGAGTGATCTGGACACACACAAACAGTTACGGAAGTGAACTGCCACCTAGTCTAGTCTCTCAGGCAATTACGGGAGTGAATTGCCACCTAGTTGAGTTAACTAGTCAACTAGTCTTCAGTTAACTGATTGAACAAAGAGTAGTGAGGAGTTAACTCAGAGAATCAAGGCTAATGCGTCAGTTTGGTGATGATCCCAAGGCAAGGTCGAATTAGCATGGTGATGATCCCAATGTTGCATGGTGATAAAACCAATGCAACATCTAAACTCAACTCAACTAGTCAAACTGAAGTGCCAACTAAAAGAGAATATTCTCCAGGTGGAATATTCTCCCCTAAAATATAGGAAACTGGATAATGACTAATTATGACTAATAAACGAGGAAAAACCTTAAGAAAAATAAATTCTAGGTGTGTGTGAAGTAACTCCAACACCCTTCCGAACATCACTATGGTGAAAATAAAGAATGGGTCTCGGCAACAAGGCCATGTTAGGTACCCAAATACAAAAGATACAAGGAACTAAATGAGGAAAGAGGGAAAACCTCATGGGAATAAACCCCCCCCTCAAATTACAATGCATAAAATAAAAAATGTGAAGGAACAAAAAACAGTGGCTAAACAACCTTGTCCTTCACTCCAAGAAGACCTCGTAACTATGCAAGTTTGTGCTCGTTGAAGATTTTATTGAAGACGTAGATGTCTGCACGGATCTGATGAAGTATATGCACCATTGAGATGTCCACACATCCACTTTATCTTCTTGTAATGAAAAATATCCAAATAAATTTTGGATGAAATTTTGAAAACCGTGCGGCCGTTTTTGGAAAAATGCTAAAATTTTGTTGATTTTAAAACGATCATAACTTCACTTTTCGGACTCCGTTTCAGACGATTTTTTTTTTGAAATTGGATATTTTCCCGAGAGGAATTCAAATATCCAATTTGTTTCTGCAATTTTTTCTCAGAAAATATAAGAATGACATCTGATGTGTGAGATTCCCTTTTTGTCTCTTGAGATGCATACATGGTGCATGCAAAAGTCTCTGCATGTGACTCCTGAGATGCATGCCATATATCTTCCACATGAATTTCAAAAAAAAAATCTGAAATGGAATAGACATCATCTTCAATTAATGGAATACAAATTTCTGGAAATATTTTTGTAGAAGACTCTTCATAATAAGAGGCTTGATCTTCTGATGGCTTCTCTTCTGGCTCTGTCTGTTCGACCTCATGCATGAAATCTTCACAATATTCTTTATTCCCAAATAGAACCTCCAATTTGATCCATAATTCATTTGGAGTTAATCCTTGTGATTCTTCATATACTTGATGGAAAAGTTTGGTAGAAACAGACATACAGATACTTCCTATGGCCATATCTTGTCTATTGAGAAAGCCATTTTTCTCATCGATAGAATCAGGCTCTACTTCCATTGCCATGGTTATTTGGTATAAACCTCTACTTCTGAGAAGAAGTAGAATCTTTGACTTCCATTCCAAATAGTTATGAAGCGTGAGAAGTATTTCCGATGAATAATCCATCTTTTTGTTGTCTTCAATCTTTTGTACCTGCAAAACTAATTTGGTGTAGATTTTTCTTAGAAGTCCGCGGCTTTGATGTCATATAAATGTGTTGAACCTACACAGAATAGATCTAGCTAGAAAATACCACACACATTTGCAGAGAGAAATTGAGAAAGAAGAAGCAAGAGATAAATAATGGAAGAATTCTCATTAACCGTATTCCACACTCAAAGAGTGAATAATTTACAATAGATATAGGATACATGAGTAACTAATGAGCCATAGTGGTGGTCTAGAGTGATCTGGACATACACAAGCAATTATGGGAGTGAATTGGCACCTAGTCTAGTCTCTCAGACAATTACGGGAGTGAATTGCCACCTAGTTGAGTTAACTAGTCAACTAGCCTTCAGTTAACTGACTGAACAGAGAGTAGTGAGGAGTTAATTCAGGGAATCAAGGCTAATGCGCCAGTTTGGTGATGATCCCAAGGCAAGGTCGAATTAGCATGGTGATGATCTCAATATTGCATGGTGATAAAACCAATGCAACATCTAAACTCAACTCAACTAGTCAAACTGAAGTGCCAACTAAAAGAGAATATTCTCCAGGTGGAATATTCTCCCCTAAAATATAAGAGATTGGATAATAACTAATTATGACTAATAAACAAGGAAAAACTTTAGGAAAAATAAATCCTAGGTGTGTGTGAAGTAACTCCAACATAAATTAGAATAAAAAACCACTCTTGGGATTTAGGGGTTAAGCACATTGTTTTTAGCCTTAAAACATTGTTGGCAAGTTGGTTGTCATTGATGCCAACCCTAGAAGTCCATAATCCCTTAGAAGTGATGTGTCTATTTGAAGGAATTTCCAAAGTGACCCCCTTATGGCATAGCTGTAAGCATGGCCCTCATGGGAAGACACTTTGAATAATTCTACAAGAATCCTTAGAAATATGGTTAAGTGGTTAAGTTGTTAAGAATCCCTAGAGGTGTGGTCATGAATACCGAAGTTGATTGAAGAAAAATAGTATAAAGGACATTGCAAATGAATGCAAAACATCTATTGATTGATATTCCTCGTCAAGACGTATCCAATGGCAGGTGGCATTCCATGTGGTTCCTCATGATTGAGAATTTATTCCCTCTTAAAGATGAAGCTCCAAAGTATGGTCAAGAAGCCCTGGTTCTAAGGTCAAGAAGTCATAAGTTGGCCCTAAATTCAAGTAAAGGAGAAAAAGTTGTTGCAAACAAGAATTTGCAAGTCGCCTCAAGGTCAAGTAAAGGAGGTACTTGAAAAAGTATTGTTGGCGCATAGTGGGAAGACCCTAAGTTCAACAATAATAAACCAACACAACCCTTAGACATCGATCCTTTTAGCATCACCTGCAAGCAAGTGAAGTCTCACTCGAGGCATCTAGAGGGGCTGCAGGAACCAAGTTTCTACAGTGACGAGGGGAAGTGAGGCATTCAACATGGCCATACTATTCATTCAACTAATGTGTGCATAGTTTTCATTACTTACCAATTAATTATCACACAATATACCATGTATGCAACATTACTCCACTTAATATTCATTCATTCATCATTAACTTAAGTGCACAAGATCATAACAACATATATCAATGACATATTCAGAATACTAGACATTCACCATCATTGCGCATTAGTCACAAATAGTAAACAGATCTAGAATAACCATCCCTCTCATGCATCATAAACATAAAACACATAAGAAACACATCAAGACACAATGTTTTAACGCGGTTCACCCCAATTGGGCTACGTCCACAACGAATGGCTTCTTATTTTATTCATTTTCAATCTCCTTACAACTACACATTGTGCTTACAAAAAGGTACATCAATTAACATTACCTAGACCTTCCTAACCATTCTGCTGTAGTGCGAGCCTAACTCCCATAAAATTCATTCATAACCCAACATTCTTGAACACTTAGCCAAAAACTCGAGCACAATCATTATTAACTATCTTTTCTCTAAAAATCTACCTTTACCCAAAAACCCATTACAATTTATTGATTTACAATAGGGCTAAGCCCATTACAAAATGGTTACAAAGTGGACATAATGTCCCAAAACTCCTAACTACTTTCCTCCTTTTGCGTGTTGGCTCCTAAAAATTCTCCAACTGCATTGCACGCACACTGCTTCTTAGCCAAAATGTCACATGATCCGTTCCTGTGTGATTCCCAAGACTTATCAAAAATATCATGCTCCAACAGGCCCCCAACACTCACATGTGGCTTGTATCGAGCCACTTCGGGCCTACTTCTAGGTTGCCAAGAATGTTTGTAGTGTATCGCTAGCCATTGTAACTTTTTCCCTGACTTGTGCTTCATGCTGTACAATTTCCTTGACCATTTCTGCAGTTAAGTGAGTCTTCAATTTTTCAGCGGTTTCCTACACTACCTTCTTGACATTTCCTTGAGTGGCTCCCAACTCCGTTGTCAGCTTATAGGATTCCTGCAATACCTCAATATTTTGCGCGCGATCCTACTGCTCCACCCTTAGTTGATTTATTTATGAATATAGCTTCCTATTTTCATCCATTGTTGTTACCACTCTATTGGCAGTAATGTACTCATTACTTATTTGAACTTATGTGCCTTATCCTGCACAACATGTATCTTCTGGCCAATCTCCTGCAAATTCACGTATTCAATCAACTACGTCCAAACGACTGTGCTTTCTGCATACAACTTAGCACATTATACTTCCATACTCTTGACGTTCTCTATGCTTGTGGTGGTTATCTTTTCACGTTGCTTCCTTTCCTCTGGGGGAGTGCTTGGTATCTGTTGTGCCTCTAAGTTGGTGATATTTGCTTGGAAGCCGTGAATGGATTCACTCAGCTTTGTCACATGTTCCTATAATGGGGCTTCTTCCTCCCTTAACACCTCTGGAATAATGTTATGTACCCCCTCGACCACCTGTTTGACTCTCTCTTCCTTTGGTGCTACTTCGTCACGCTTGTGCCTAAGTTGCTTGTATTCTGCTTGCAACATGTCCTTGTCTGCAACGATTTTTGTTAGCTCCAATGATGTCAACATTGCACACACTTTAAGTTCCTTTGTGACGTTTGATTGTAATCCATACAAAATTTATATAGGCCACTGAGATACCACTAAGTCAATATGAATTAGTGTCTTTACTCTCTCCTTCAAATCTGTTGTGGGGAACTCCAAGGCCCCTGTCACTATCTTCATGACCCGACGTTCTCCCGATTGTGCAACAAGTTGGGATGTCATTGACTGTGCTTCTGTCATTTGCATTATCTGTTCTTTCTGTACTTGTTCTCTAGTGTGATTTGGTGCTAGTCTCATTGTTTCCAAGATTTGTCACAGTGCGATAATATGTGCTTGCATATCTGAATGCCTTTGCTCTTGTTGTTGTGCCACGTGCTCAAAGGCTTCATATTTTTCTTCCTTAACTTGGTCTGCAATCCTTTCCAAGTCATCTTTTGTGAGGGCCTGCATGACTATTTCTTTTGTAGCTTTCCTTTTCTTGCACCATGGTACTTCTGTCCCCATATCTACTTCTTTTCTCTTCTCTCCCATGTGTGGGACTATCTTTTGTGTTGTTTCTCTTGTGCCATTTCACTTTTCCTGTTCTTCTCCTTCTTCTTCATCATCATCTACATCTTGTACTTCCAGGGTTTGTTTCTCCAACTTCTCTGTATCTATCATTGGGATATTCCAATCATCATCCCATTCTTCCATAATGTGTCCCATCTCTTCCTCAGTTAACCTGTACCGTTTGGGAAACCATTCCTGATTTGGGTCCTTTTTCACTTGCACATACATGTGATGGAGTCTTGCCTTAAATTACTCATCTAGCTTGTATGCTTCGACCACCTGTGGTGGTATGCATGGTGTACTTTGAATGCTTTTCAGAATCATTTCCTTGTATATATATAAAGCAAAATTATTTTCTAACTATCGTGCCTTGTGTGCAATATACCATAAGTTTTGATATCTTGCAGTTAGGCAGGACTTATGTTTTACTCCAAAAAATTGTGTATCATCCAACTCCTTCCATGTTGATAATGCATAGTGAAATTCAGTTCCTTTATCTTGTGCCTCTTCATAATTGATCAAGAATTGGTTGAGAAAAAATGTCGCTCAATTCATTTGTGCTCCCTCGACACACTTCTCATCTTTCACTATTACTATTGCTGGTAATTGGTCCTTCCGACACTTCCTTAAAAATTTACAAGCTAATACTTGTGTCACAAACCTCATTGTAGGGTCACATATGCTTGCTACATCTAAACCACATTGTCCCCAAATTGTATGAAACTTCTCTTTCATGCTCTTTGATAGAGCCTTCTCATTCTTCTTATCTGAAAATATCAGTGAAGGGTCCTCCCCTTGCGACTGTAGTCCAGTAATGTGCACAATCAAGTTTGTATCAATTGAGACTGACCTGTCAAGCCATAAGTAACCTCCGTGAACGCCACTCAACAAAATATTCACACATGCGTTAATATTTGCGCTCCTCCCGAAGTGTGGTATGTCGAATAAGTTTAGAATTCCATCTTTTTGCAACCCTGTTGCTCATATCTTTGGCTCTATCACAACCATTTTTATCTCTATGTTGATGTAGCTCTTCAAATACTTACTCGATGCTAGCTTCATAAATTTCTTCTTGTCTGTAATATCATGGTCTGCATACTTTAAACTCAGTATCAAGCCTAACATATCTTCCTCCACGATCACTCCAGGTGGGATTTCCGGCTCCACAAGCTCGTACTTAGCATCTTTAGACAAGTTGATTGGATTCGTATCCTTCCTTGGTGGTATGTAATATCTTCGAAATCTCAACTCTAATGAGGACACTCTTGTAATTTCTTCGTGTATCGGTCCTACCGATAGTTTACTGTGATGTTTCTTTGGTGTGGATGCAAATGTCGTTGCTTCCTTAGATGGTGCCATCTTTCTCGAAAATAGTCTCCCTGTGACTGATGATTGCAACTCAGCAACACTCTCTCGGCTCTACAACTCCTCGCTCAACTCTCTATTAAAAATATAATAGACAATAACCTTTCCTCAGTGATCCTTCTCTTGCTTTTATAACCCCTCGGTAACTGTTAACTTACCTTCATGCCTAAACTTGTTGTCTAATACACTATTGCTATGCATTCAATACTTGGCTTAACTCTACATTAACTATGAATCCTCCTGCATATCGTGGTCTAGATTTGTCACTTCGGTACGATTTCCATGGTACTTTCCATTTATTAGTACACGTCTCCTCCATTTTGACATGATGTTTCCTCATAAATGATTTTTTCTGTTATGTTTCCTCTTTAATTATCTGAAATTTTATCTGTGTGATCACCTTTCTCTGGGTGATCACCTCTTTCTGCATGATCTCCTCTTTCTACGTGACTCACTTCCTTCATCTTCGCATGCTTCTGTCTATGACATTTTCTTGCTGATTCATGCTTCAACGCTTTATTTCTTCCCTGAATTGTTTTCTTTCTTTTTCCCTTTTTGTTTTTCTACCTTTTTCTTTCTTTTTCTATTTACAATATAATACATATACAAGGTTACTGCGCAGTCATCCTAGTGCGCAGAAGGACGACCGTCCTTGTACAGTTTCATCCAACTCCCCTTAACTAGTCCTTCCACGACTTCTCCATCCAGCTGCTCGAGCTGAACATCACATGCATCTGTCACATATATGATCCCATATGGGCCTAACCAGTGCATCCTGAACTTCCTGGGGTGCTGCAAAAACTTGCTATCATAGAGAAATACTAGGTCTCCTATCTGAAACTTTCTCTGCTTGATGTGTCTGTCATGTCAGGATTTTTCACGTGCCTTCTGTACTTGCTGAAGGAACCCTGCGAAAAATCGGTCTTCCTCCAGTGCCATTAACTATGATAGTCTTTCTTATACTACGTCGAAATCTGTAAGTTCAGTCATCGCAATAATGCGTAGAATTGATCAACCTCATATGAACTTCGATTGATGTGTTGTCTGTGTCCTTGGATTCATAATTCTGAGCCCTTAAAAAGGGTAATCTCACATTTCCATTCTTTGATACTTCATCTAGACACCTTTTCTCCTTGAAGCCTTAATGCAGGTTCATTTTTTAATTCGAATTCATATGCATTGATCTTCTTTTCCTAAGGACCTTTATGCTTTGGTACTAGTTGACTTGTGTGTAGGAATTCACCATAGAATCCCTTTTCTCTCTATGGTACATAGTCCTTTTCAAGTAATCTTTCTCACTCGACATTTAAATTAGCATAAATAACTTGAGAGGTTTCATTTTCTTTGTATTCCCCTCGAAATTGCCTATAGGACCACTCTCACTTGGGAAGATGGATTAACCCATCCATTTTTTTCATTTTTCATTTACCTAGTGATAGATCGTACCTTACTTGGGTGTTGGACACACCGACCACATTGAGAGGGGGAGTGAATCAGTGTAGGGCTCTTTTTCAACTTCCCTTCACAAAACGTCCTTAGTTAATAATCACCATTTACTCATCACTTATTACTGTCATTTATAACCAATTGTATGTGAACATATATCAACAACATATAACAACAACATATACCATCAATAAGACATCAACACAAAGAACACAAGATGTATGTACAATTTTCTTTTTATTATGAACTATAATCCTTGGGTTTATCAACAACAACTGAATAGAGTATCAACTCCACAAGAGCACCAACTCTGCAATGCAATACTCAACTTACACAACTCAACACCAACTGAGAAGATGATTCAATCCTCAACAGATACCAATCTGTCAATAGGTACACGACCTGTCAGTAGTGCAACACGCGTATGTGCGTGCCCTACCAATATTGCAACCCGCGTATGTACGGGGTCTAGCTCACAACCACCTGTGTGTGCTTCCTTAAGAACTAGGGTTTTCTCTCTCCATGAAAAATCAGATCTTCTGCATCCTCTGTCACATCCACTTCTGCCCTTACTCATGCTCCTCAACCATATAACATGAATGTTACTCAATCATGTATAAGTAACCAATATACTATGGCAACCATATCAGTACTAAAACATAAGAGTGTTGCTCACTCAGTGAATGAACCAATAAAACCATATCACAACAACCATACCAAGAATGCCTTAAGCATTCACCATACCATAAGCAAGAGTATCCATCAAGACAACTATATGACCATACCAGAACTTCTATGGCAGATATGGGCCCATAGAATGCAAATTTGGAACTTGCTTCAGACTTCAGGAACTTGGCACCATCTCACACTCAAGTCTCCATGGATTTATCCAACTGTACGCACTCTGTCCTCCTTCATCCTACATCTGTACGCACTCTAGCTCACTACAACCCGCGTATGTACGCACTCTGTCTCACTGCAACCTGCGTGCTCCTTCAAAAACTATGGTTTCTGAACTTCCGAAAATTTTTCTGTCAAGATCTCAGACTTACGAAATGTGTCCATGAGTGCCTCCAATGACTCTCTCACTCAGAATAGATCTTCAATATATGCTCAAGAGATATATTTTTACAAGAGACCCTTGCCTCTTATTTATACTCTCCAAGTAGCTTCATTAAAAGCATCCACAAGGCCACTTTGTCCACATATCCACTTTATCCACATAACCATTTGTCCACATAGTCACCTTTATCCAATTTTTTCCTCTTAGCCACTTTATTCATATGGCCACTTGTCCATTTAACCCTCTTTCCTTATTTTTAGGGATAATCCATTTATAACCACTTTTCATAATTAGAAAGTTCTCCATTTACTTTATTATTTAAATAATCCTCTTTGACTTTATCACTTCACTTTATTATTTAAATAATTTCTTCTTTGTAAACACTTTGACTTCTTTGACCTTTTGGGGCTTCTAGCAAATCATATGAATGTCCTCCAACTTCGTAAGGCCATAACTCTCAAACCATGAGGAGTTATGTGACGTTCCACATACCACTGGAAATTGCATGACAAACACTATCCATCTAGGATAGTTTCATTGACAAATTCATCGATATTCATCTCATTATTCCACAATTAAGCATGGGTTCTCTAACCATATTTCTAGGATAAATCAACCGCAAAGCATCCTCCCATGAGGGCTTTCACCATAAGGGGACCACTTTGGAGTTCATCCATTTGTACTCCCTATCAGCCATGACAATACAATAATGAGTTATCTATACATCAATCCAACTTGGAATAACTCATGAAAACACATCATTATGACATTGTCTCTTTGTCATTGATTCCATGCATGACCACATACATCATTATGACATTGTCCCCTTGTCATTGATTCCATGTATGATCACATGATCCAATGATCAATACATTAATGCATCAATCCATCTATGCATCACATATCAATGAAAACACATTGATCCATCTTCATCTATGCATCATATATCAATGACAACACATTGATCTCAATCCGGTGACAACAATGACAATACATACTACA
>JASDQU010197554.1:0-18581 GCA_032191745.1 Picea mariana | reverse complement strand
TCGCCGTACTAGCCTCCCAGAAACTTGTCTTCGAAGTTCCGAGTCACGATATGGCGAATAAAACGTATATGAAAGTAATGATGCTCCAAATTACGATTACTGTTAATTAAACCCAAATTGGCCCTCGTAGTCTCATGAGTTGAAGAGTCAAAATGTTAAAAGGAAATTCATGATGCAGCGAACAACGAGAAAATTATTTACGTTACTAAGATTTAAAATTTTAAAATAATGCAAGATATGTCCCACGCATCAAGGTTTGCACATTTCCCGAGGTCGCTATTTACTCTCCATACTCCGACTGACCGTCAGACCTCCAAACATTGATGACATTAATGGAATATTAGAGTGAATCTATGAATAATAAGATCGTATTTTTATGAAATAAATTTCTTCCTAATTGCGATTTGACAGACTTATTTCGAAAAGTACAGAATTTTCAAATACACATAGGAGTTTCATTTTATTTTAAACATTTTTCATAAGCGCACAGAGCTCACCTTTCTCCGAGTGAACTAATTTATGCATGTATACACAGGTCTATCGCAGAAGGGTGAAAACGCAAGCTTCAGCTATGGCTCCACAGAAAGCAGCAAAGGCAAATGTCAAGATTCAAGCGCAGGGCTCAGAAAATGTAACCGATACTTCACCGTGGAGTGGCAACTCAGTACCTAACTGGTCATTTGTTTTAGATATTCTGCAATCTGAGTTGGTGAACTATTCTGACTCCGACGACAACGAAAAGGATGACCTGAACACCAAATACAAGATAGTTGTGCAATCCGGAATGCACCTGGTAGAAACCAGACCACGGTTGCTCCCATATTATGACATGATCCGATGGGCATTGGATCACATAGGCCTACCCACCAGAACTATCATAAACGACAAAGGGGTCACGGTCGAGACTTTTATACCAGAACATATCCAAAATATGTATAAGCTCCCAACAACATCTGAATACATATATAACGTTGAATTCCTGGAGGGATTCAAAGAGAAGGAATGCACTCAATATGACAAAACCATGCCTTGTTTCATAAAAGATTGGGTTTCACACTTTGCGAAATTCAGAGCAAATGACCAGGGCGTTTATTCAATCGCTTCACTAGAGCCACAGTATATGTATGTGGCAATGATGACATGCCGACTATGTGAAAAGGAGGATACATCGCATTTCTACATTTCATGGGTACCTCTCATGTTTCGGGTAGAAGAAGGTTGTTCATTTACTTGGGCAAAGATACTCTCGGATAGTTTGGCCAACCGAGTCACAGAGTATTGGGAGCAGAAGGAAAGCGGGAGACCGTCCTCTTTTTTCATGTCCACATACATTATGGACGCGGTATGTTCTCTGACACCATTCCCTTTGATGAGCTGGGCTTGGAATCCAGTCCAGGAAAAGCTCGTGCATGAGTATCATGACAAACTGTGGGAAAATAAAGCGAACAAATTCATTTATGAAATTTTCAACTAGGTAATGGTGCCCCTGCACATCGCCATTTTTGGTCGCTCGCCACCTCGCATCTCAGATAGCATTGCTGCAAATCTGAGTGGTATAGCAGACTGGTACATAGAAGCAGAGTTTTCCTATTTCAGAGTGTTCGGAGCTGTTGTTCCCCCGCTTGCACTACCACTGTTCATCCCCGAGAAGCTGGCTTGTCGCGAGATTGCCAGACAAACAATGATTTGCGGAGTGAGTAAGGAACTCAAAGCATCATCGAAGAAGGTATGTCCATTTTTCCCCGTTCGGCTAAATTCTTATTCTTTATTGTATTTTGGGCATGCCAAAGCCGAGGCTGTAGCCCTGGAAGACCTAAGTTTGGTCTCCATTAAGTATAAAATACATGATCCGCAAAAAATTGTAAGCAATCATTTAGCTAATTGTGGGCTTAAGAGGTTTGAAAACGAGTGTTCACCCTCGGATGATATTTTTCGAGGGGCGAGGTCTTATGGGGAAGTGCTAGTTCGAATCCGATCTTTGACACCCGAAGACATGGCCTCTGTATTATCTTTTTAGGAAAATAGATGAAGTTGTCTTCCTGCTGTGTTGCACAGAGAGAGCCCGAGCGTTTCTGAGACGGAACCGAAGAGGGACGGAGTCCCCAAAGAAACAACTTCTTGTGTAGGAAAAATCCATAACGAGGAGGAGAAAACGAATAAGCCCGAAGTAGTGACACAGAAGCTGGACTCGCCCGAGACCCAAAATACGGAAACTGAGATGAAGACTTCTGATCCTCCAAAGAAACAGGACTCGGTCGTCACACTAGATAAGGCATCAAAACAGATCGGGGAACCCATCACTTGTGTCACCCCCTTGCAGTCAACGCAAGGAAATATAGAAGAAGGATGGATTTTTGATGAAGAACTGAGGCCTATCAGAGTAGAAGAACTCCCCCCAAACGAGTTATTCTTTGACAAAAAGAGAAAAGTTGTGGCGAAAAGGGAGTCCTATCAGGGCGAAGGAGTGACTGCTAAAAAATTCAAAGTTATGACCGATGGAAAGAACAAAAAGAATGAGGAATTTTCCATGGAAATCGTAGGAGCGCTAGGAGCGTATGCATCGGCAAATCAATTCTCGGTTGGGATGTTAAAAAATCAGCTCAAAAGAAAGAATCACCTGATCAAGACTCTCGAATCCAGAGTAGCTTCGACCACAGAAAGTGCTAAAAGTCAGGTGAGTGGGGAAATAGAACTGGCCCAACTAGCTGATAAAAAGGAAATAGAAGTGCTCAAAGCCAAGTTGGAACAAGCACATTCAGTGATCCGAGACGATCGGGTGCAAGCTGGTCAGCAGAGGACTATGATTGCAGAGCTGTAGGCTCAGGTGGAGATCGTTGAAAGTAATGTGATCGATGCCGAGGAGTTTAAATCTCGAGCAACCCAGATTCGAAGCAAGATCTCTTCTGCACAATAGAGTTTGCTCGCCAAAGTAGGAACAATCCGAGAGGATTGTCTGTTGATGTATCAGATTTCTGAGAACCTAACTATCAGAGAAAGGAATAAAGAAGCAGCTCGGGTCGCCTTTCAGGAGGCGATGATAGCCACAAATAACATATTTTTGGCATTTCCTCCTGGACTTACCATCTCAGAACAAACTAGAGGTAACATTTTGTTGAAGGATTGGGAGCATAATATTGACCTAAGCAAGGAACAGGCCCAAAAAGTAACCAATTCATTAGAAGAAGCCTTCAATGCTATAGATGGCGAGCTGTTGGGTATAGACAGTGGAGGTGATGCAGAAACATTAATGCAAATGAATGTAGAATAGATCTCACTTGATCTGAAAGAAAAGGATGAGAGAGATTCGGCCAACATCTCTCAAATTAATACGGTGGACATGGCTCGAGTTGACAAACACTTGGTTCAGCCCAGTGCAAAACTAAGTGCTCTTGATATAATTGATGCGCAAATGGGGGACAAGATATAGCATTTGGCCTGAAAATGTTATTTCGTCGAGGCCAGTTGTCAAGTTGAACCTTCACAGCTCATATCTCAACTCGTGGAAAGGTGTATCGCCTGCACCGAGGCCGCGCAAAGACAAGCACCTAGCACCAATTGAAAATAAAGTAGGAGAAAGGGAGCAATTGCACTCCTATCAGTTGTAACCGATTTTGTGAAACCGTTAAGAGTCTAATTGATCTGTAAAATTGCATAAATATAGTAGAGAAAGAAATAGAAGGGGCTGGACCTTTTTTGTATTGATTGTAATAGAGTTTTTTTCATTCGAGAAGTTAATATAAGCAAATATGGAGATTCTCGATTCCGTCACGACTGTGTTACAAGTTTGTTTCTCTATGTTTCATGTTTCATTTCATTCGACTTTTCATAATTGATGTGTATCATTATACTTTAGTACGACCACTACTATAGCGAAGGGATTTCATCTTTCTGTAATTGGTTATTGTCTTTCCTTTGCACCAGCTATTAGCAGGTGTAAGACCAATTTGTATTTATAGAATTATATATTTATTTACACTATGTCAATTATTTCTATACTAATTTCTTCTTATGTTTATGTGTGAGTTTTCTCTTTGACAGGAACCTTGCGGTATCTACAGCTAAATGTTTTTCTCTCACCCCACATCTTTTTATTAAAAATAATACAATTACAAGAAAGAGCCTTCAATTTGCATTCCTATTTTATTCTTAAAGTAAAAATTTATCTTTATTCAGACCAAATTGAAACAGTGTTGAAATCTCTCTTTAAATCATTTCCTATTGGTACTGTTCCTCAATGACTGTCCCTGCTGCAACTCAACCTAATATTGAACCTGGACTATCTAATCAAACACATATTGCTTTAAATATTTTTGACACAATCCTTAAAACTGCTAACACCCGAGAGGAACTGAAATGTTCATGGGTAGCCATTGAACAAGATATTACTACTCAGGAACAGTTGGAAGCTAGACAATGAGAACGTAGAAATCCTCATTAGTTTCCTATACCGAATGTTAGCGTAGCCCTTTTATCAATATTTAACATACTTTTGGATGCCTTGACACTGTACTTTTAAGCCTTAAGTACAGACTCAGGAACAACATCTTTCTGGCGCCATTGTCGGGGAGCGAAGTTATGAAATCTTTTCCCTGGGAAAACGACAAATTATTTTGTTGATAGTATTACTCTTTGATAGTGAACATAGAGTGCACACAGTTTTAAGGATTTTTTAAATCTTTCACTTGGCAACTCCACGAAAACATAAACTGGCATCTAGTAGAAAGAGTACCAGACAGAACCCGGATGGCAATCTGATTACGTCCGTTAATGATCCTGAAGAAATTTTAAGAGCGAGAGGCTCGTTTGAGCCAACTGCTACAGTTTATAAGCCTAAAAACCCACCTTTAAAGACTAAATGCCATTCAGAACCTTCTACTTCATGCAGTCCTCTGTTTGATACCAAAGGTCCGAAGACAAACTGATCTGAATTTAGGAGTGAGATCCATCAGACTTTCCCATCTATAAACAAGGGAAAGGGTCCTTTAGAAAGATCGATGTCATTTGACATACCAGCTTTTCTTTGGCAGAACTTCCCAGTCTCACCTGATTCCAAAAAGTCTGTTACACACTCATTTTCTACACCCGAGTCGATGACAGGCGTCGGAGGAGGAGGTGGAGGTCAAGGGAATGTCCCTCCTCCCAGAGTATTTGCAAAAGTAGTAGCGAAATATGCTCCCCTGGTTTTTCCCGTTCCCCTCCATGATTTGCCCGAAAACTACATCATCTTTCTAAGTTCACCGGGGAGGGAGATCTAACCACAACCGAGCATATAAATTTCTTTGAACAATTCACAGATATTTGTGGTATTGAGCATGAGGATGTTTATTCGAGACTTCTTGTCCAGACCTTTGAAGGACAGGTCCGAACTTGGTTTTGGAGCCTTCCTGTAGCTTCTATTCGGACATATGACGCATTGGAAGATGCTTTCCTCAGACAATAGGGAGAGCGAAAAGATCACTTATATTACCTTACCAAGTTTGGGTCCCTAAAGAAAAAGAACTCAGAAACAGTTATGGAATTTATTCTGAGATTTAACAAACTGTATAATAAAATTCCAGCCACTGTTAAACCTTCTGAACCCTTAGCCAAAGTAACCTTTGCGGGGGCTTTCGAACCTGATTTTGCACTACTTTTGCAAGAAAGAAGAGGAGCCACCCTAAATAGAATGCAAGACGATGTTGTCGAAATAGAATCTAATATGAAGGCTTTAGGTAAGTTAAAGGCTAAGGTAGAAATAGTCAACCGTGAAAATAGACGCTATAGGGAACCAGCGGGTCCTTCGAGGTCAAATAGATACATTGATGACAGAGTAGATGATATGGCCCGAATAATTAAAGAACTGTCTAACAAAATCTCTAGGATGGAGTTGGATTAGGTTAAATATGATTCTTCTAATAAAAAGAACTTCAGAAGAAACCCAAATCCCCAAAATTAACAGAGACAAATAAAGAATGAAGATCAAAAAATACAAGCTCCACTAAAAAATGAAAATTTTATAGGAGCAAATGACCTCCAAGATTTCGGAGATTCAAAAGATGAAGTCGCGAATTTCGGTGATGAATGTTCACAACCATTTTTGACTAGGGAGGACTATGAGAAATCTTTAAATACCCCACAACCGTCTAATGAAGATGAAGAAGGTGATCATACTGACCTCTGCATATCTCAACCAGAAACATAAATGATAGCGGCTGAGTTTCAACCCAAATACAATCTAAGATCTAAAAATAAGCCCACCTCAACTGACCAACCTAAGAGAATCCTTCAAAGGGGTCAAGCTCATGAACCTCCTTTGGAAGAGACATTGTTACCCAGCAATAAAATCAAGGTAGCAAAAACTCAAGAGTCTGAGGTGAAAAAAGTTGAAACCCAAACAAAGGAAACTAGACCAGTAGATAAAGTTACATCTTCGACTAAGATCACGAGTGATAAAGAAATCCAAACAAATAAGTCGGAAAGAAAAAGCTTGGAAGTCTTAACCAAAGAAACAGACAAGGTAAATACATCTTTCAGTTTTGAAAATGAATTAAATAAAATTAAGATACTGATTCCCTTGGTAGAATTAGCAAAAAACCCCGCTTATCAGAAGCAAATTGCCAAAGTGATGGGCGTCTATGAGTCAGAAAGTCACTCCGATGTTATCAAACTAGAAGACGACAGACCTAACATCACCTTTGGTCCTCATTTTGAGGGATCCAAAGACAACGTAGCTCCTTTCTATATCACCCTGAATATACATGATCAGTTACTGCATAACTGTATGTTAGACTCCGGGGCTTCACATAATGTTATGCCCAAAATTATAATGGAGAGGATGGGTCTCCAGATCACTAGAACCTATGGAAATCTATACTCTTTCGATTCGAGAAAGGTTAAATGTATGGGGATGATAAAATATCTGGCAGTTACCCTGGCTCAGGTCCAGGTCAAGAGTATCCTGATGGATGTGGTTATCGCAGATATTCCCCCCAAATATGGTATGCTGTTATCCAGATCATGGGGAGCCAAGTTGGGGGGTTCTCTACAATTGGACATGTCATATGCCACAATCCCTATTTTCGGTGGTCAATTTACCCATTTGTACAGAGAAACAAGATTAGTGTATACCGTCAGTGATCCTCAAAACCCAAATAACTTTCCCATTTACGTTGTAGACCAAGATGTGGGGAATTGCATATTGTCATTTGATGATGGTTTAGATGGGTGCCCAGAAGAACTCGATATGAAGCAGAAAGAACTTATCCCCTTGACAAAAGAGCTGTGGAATAATGGTATTTGGAAAATGTATTTCGATGGAACTTCATCTTTTGAAAGAGCTGGTGCTGGGGTACTTTTGGTAGCACCTGAAGGTAAGTTTATTGTTCCTTTCTCATACTGTTTGCAGTGGGACATAGATTACACCAATAATTTGTGTGAGTATGAAGCATTAATCTTAGGTTTAGAGGCTGCAAAGAAGTTAAATATAAAAAACTTGGAGCTTTACGGTGATGCTCAATTGATAGTAAGACAAGTAAACCGACAATACCTCGCCAAGCATCCCAGACTAAGAACATACAGAAATTGTGCTTGGTATTTGATGGAGAATTTTTTCTCATCTGTAAAAGTCAATTTCATTCCTCGCGCAGAGAATCTACATGTTGACGCATTGGCCAAGGCAGCTTCAACCTTTTCTCCTCCCATGGTCGTCAAACTAAAATATCACATTGAAATCAGATATAAACCCTCTATACCAGACAATGTCCAACACTGGAAGGTCTTCGAAGATGACGAACAAATTCAGAAATTTCTTATGGCAGTAGGTGAGTTCTTTGAAACTCATCCAAACCAAGAAAATCAAAACAACCCGATGTGGATTATGCAAGAGGGTGAAGATCCTGAAACCTTTTGAGAAAAAATAATAGATCATCGTATGTTGGTCCTTAAAAACAACGAAATCCCAAAAGGCTTAATTCCTTTAGAAAGACTCTTCAATCAGAACGACATACCTGTGAAATCCACTTTGCAGCCCCAACCAGAAGAAGTGGAGGACTACGATATAGGAACTGAAAAAGAATCCAGGATAGTAAAGATATCTAAATTCCTCCCTCCCAAGGTAAAAGACCAGTAAAAAGACCTACTCAAACAGTATAAAGATGTTTTCGCCTGGTCCTATGATGAGATTTGAACGTATGATACTTCCATAACTGAGCACAAGATACCTTTGAAGCCCGGGGTAAATCCTTTTAGGCAAAAGCTCAGGCAATTTAACCCCATTTTGTTTCCCGTCATTGAAAAGGAAGTTAAGAAGATTTTAGATGTGAAAATAATTGTATCTCTAAGGTACTCAGACTGGGTGGCAAATTTGGTCCCTGTCAGAAAAAAGAACGGAGAAATCAGACTGTGTGTGGATTTCTGGAACTTGAACAGGTCCTCTCTTAAGGATAATTATCCACTTCCCAAAATGGACCACGTCCTAGAAAGGGTAGTTGGAGCAAATCGAATGTCTATGATAGATGGGTTCTCTGGGTACAACCAAATCACCATGAACGAGCAAGATAGAGAAAAAACTGCTTTCACCACACCATGGGGTACATTCATGTATGACAAAATGTCGTTTGGTTTGATAAATACAGAGGTTACATTTCAACGCGCTATGGACATCGCTTTCGTAGGAGAAAGAGACAAGTTCGTAGTCATCTACCTTGACGATTTGACAGTTTTCTCTAAAACCGACGAAGAACATTTGATCCATTTAAAACAGACTTTCGAAAAATTCCGCAGGTATGGCCTGTCTTTGAACCCAAAGAAATCACATTTCGCTATGCAGGAAGGTAAGCTTCTAGGGCATATCGTATCTAAAGATGGGATCAGTATCGATCCTAAGAGGATTGAAGGAATAGAAACTATAAATATTCCTAGAAACGTAAAATAAATTCAATCTTTCTTAGGTACAATAAATTTTTTACGAAGGTTTATACCAAATTTTGCTGAGATTGTCAAATTGATCACAGGAATGTTGAAGAAAGATAGCAGAGTAAATTGGACGACCGAAGCTAAAGCATCGTTCGTGCATATTAAAAGAGTCATCAGCGAGGCACCTGTGTTAGCAAGCCCAGATTACTTGAAAGATTTCCTCATCTTCTCGTTCGCTTCTGAACATACTATCGCTGCGGTGTTACCGCAAAAGGATGATGAAGGCTTTGAACAATTGATCGCATTTTTTAGCAAGAGCCTTAGAGACGTCGAACTAAAATATGACATAATAGAAAAATAGGTGTATGCAATGGTGAAAGCACTAAAAGCATTCAGAACCTACGTACTGCATTAAAAAATTATCACGTACGTGCCAACCAGTGCTGTGAAAGATATATTGGTATAGCCAGATAGCGATGGAAAACGAGGGCGTTGGCTTGCTAAAATACAAGAATCTGATCTGGAAGTCAAGCCTACTAAATTGATAAAGGGGCAGGGTCTGGCCAAACTCTTGGCTAAGTCAAACCTTAGAGCTCTTGATATCAATTGCCTCCAAGGGGAAGATGGAGACACACATTTGCAAGAGTCGGATGACCAGACACATCCAAGTAAGGTTGAAGAAAAATTCATATTGTCAGGCTGGTATAAAGACATAGTTTTCTATTTGTTAAACCTAAAATGTCCAGATGGACTATCACCAGCCAAATGCATAACTTTAAAACTCCACGCTGTAAAATATTGCATCGCCGAAAATCAACTATACTGGAAGGATCCACTCAGGTTCTTACTAGTCTGTCTGGTTGAGTCGGAAACTCCACGGGTCATAGAAGAATTTCATGATGGAATCTGTAGAGGACATCATGCATGGAGATCCATAGCCTACAAAATCCTGAGGGACGGATACTATTGGCCGAAACTATTTTCCGACGTCAATGCCAAAGTGCGTTCCTGTTACTCGTGTCAAATATTCGCTGGTAAGAAGAAACTCCCCGCACTGCCACTTGTTCCGGTCAAAGCCGAAGCTCCATTTCAACAATGGGGTCTAGAATTTATAGGCGAAATTAATCCCCATTCTAGTGCTCAACATAAATGGATTCTAACAGCTACAGATTATATTACTAAGTGGGTGGAAGCCATTCCAACCAAAAGGGCAACAGACTTGGTGGTGATTGACTTCTTGGAAGATAACATCTTGTCAAGATTCAGGTGTCCCCGAAAGATTGTTACCGACAAAGCCTAGGCCTTCAAGTCCATGGCTATGATCAGCTTCTGTCGAAAGTACAATCTCGTTCTTGGTCATTCCACTGCTTATTACCCCCAGGGAAACGGGCTGGCCGAATCATCTAACAAGAGCCTGGTAAACATAATCAAAAAAGTACTGGATGAAAACAAAAGGTCCTGGCATGTGCATTTGAAGTACGCATTGTGGGCAAACTACATCAACACTAAAATGTCTATCGGCATTTCGCCGTTTCAAATGGTCTATGGGACTGAGGTGGTTCTACCTATAAACTTAGCATTGCCAGTGATGAAATTATGGCAGGATCAGAACGAAGAACCCAATCATGTAACCAGGAGAATTAACCAGCTGATCGAGGTTCAACAACATAGTGTGGAGTTTAATGAGAAAATGCAAAATTACCAGGACGATATGAAAGCATTGTTCGACCTCAAGACAAAGGACAGAGAATTCCTCCCAGGTGACTTAGTGTTAAGATGGGATACGAGAAGGGAAGAAGCCGTGAAGCATGGAAAATTTGATCACCTTTGGTATGGACCATTCAGGGTCTCGGCTCCAGAAGGAAAAATTTCTTTTCTTCTGGAAAATATTGATGGAGAATTCCTCAGCACCCCTGTCAATGGGTGGTATCTAAAGCACTACATGACGTAACAGTCATCAGAAAAAAAAAAAAAAAAATTGTAAATAAATAAATTTTATTATGAGTGCTTTTTACATACTTATATTTTCGTTCAAACATTTACTTTTAATTTTTGGTTTTTGTTCCTAAACTCTCAACACATTTCCAATAAGATTTGTATTTGTTTTTACAGGATWCCAGYTGCAGACGAAACTAGCAGAAAAAATAATGTGCAGGTCGGTGTTGGAAATAGAACGACATAAAATAGGTGATACATAAGATAATTCATAGTTCACAAAGAAAGTGAAAAGAAAAGATAGAGGTGAGATTTCTCAATACACAGGTCATGAAAGGYTGTTTAAGMAAACCAAGGTAACATTTTTCAAATTGCAATATAAAAGGTTAGATAACAAGATTATTTTTGGCTTCATAATCCTCGAATAAAATAATTTGAATGAATCCATTAAACCCAAAAACAGTCAGCCATAATATTTGTTCCTAAATATCTTAAAAAACCAGTCTCGAACTGTTGTGACCTTTTGTATATTAAGCCATTGAATTGTTGCCTTGTTTTCTGTCTATCTCTGGGACTAACTTTTAGCAAGTCACTATCCTCCCGAGTCCTTGCGAAGGGGTAAAAGTTTTTCGTTTTAAACCTAAGGGATTTTGAAACAGATCTTAATAATAAAGTTGGTCTTCACAACTAATTGATCTTCTACTAAGCGAAGAAATGTTTAGAGCGATCTTAACTTTCCTAGGTTTTTCAACAGCGTCGAAAAATTCAAAGCTTGCTTGAACAGGATGTCCCTTAAAATTTTATTATTTTCCCCTATCTCCCTAAGAACGAAGGTGTTGTGAAGGTCAAAGGAAGTTTGATACTGAGTAATCAAAATAAGTTGACAAACCTCTGATACAAAATATTACATAGATATCAGCCCTGATACAAACTGGTTGCCCCCATCTTCGTGCTTTAAAAGTAAATTATAAGACAGGTGGTGAAAGGAAATTCAGAAATGATTACCCCCACCTATTCCATGAAGACGATGAAAGGAAATTCAGAAATGATTGCCCTCGTCTCAGCATTTAAACGCATAAATTTTTCCGAAGTGGTGAAAGGAAATTCAGTGAAAGGGGCCAGACAACTTCACCGGGGTACTGAACAGGATCGCTGGCAGTGAAGCAATGTCTGAGATATGTGTAAGGCTGTTATACATGRATATCACTCTACTCTGGTAACCAATGCTTCTAAAACCYTGATCAATACTCCAAATTCAAACGGGAATTCCCTATTTAAAATTATATAATATCATTCTTTTGATGCAAGCTGAGAATCACAAGATCTGTTGAATATCCTAGGGTCGTTTCGACTGTCTTAAAGCGTCCCCAAAGTTAGTAGTGGGAAAGGGAAAGTTGTGAAAGTAACTTCAACCATGTTTGGAAAGAGTATATGAGTTTGAAAAAACTTCTTGAAGTACAAAACAAAGTTTTCCCTCCCTTCTATCTTTTTCCTTGAATTTTTCTGTTGATTTTAGCTTGTGACTCCATTTACCCAATATTGGCACCTGGTCTACTGTTCTTTCCGCCTCACAGGAAGGCGGGATCCCTAGTTGGAGTCTATGTTGGAGCCGCCCTTTTTTTTAACTCTTCACAATTTTCAATTTTTTGATATTTAAAATCTGAAGATGGCCTTTTGTTTTTGCCCTTTCCCGAAGCTTTGAAAGCTCTGCAACTTTACGAAATGAGCAACGATGTTTTTTATACCCTCAAAACGAATCAAATTTTGCAAGCATGTTCGTGCTTTTTGTTTATTTTGGGATCTCGCCAGTCGGATAATTTAATCTTTGAGTCCACACATCCCGAGTCGTGAAACTGCGAACTTGTTTTAAATTTTAACTCAAACTATTAACCAGGGTTAAATTTTTTAACTCAGTGATTAGACGTTGTCGGGGTTTCACGCCTCGGCATTTGCCAAGTTCAAATTTTTATGCTTATAGCTCCGATAGCCGAGAACACGTGGTTCTTTCGGGCTAACCTTGTTCAAGGATTAAAGGCAAAACAGATAACCATGGTTAAATCTATTCTTGGTGTTTCGCCACTCGGCCTTAATTATCGCCATCTCGCAGTTCCGCGACTCGACATACTAGCCTCCCAGAAACTTGTCTTCAAAGTTCTGAGTCACGATATGGCGAATAAAATGATTATGAAAGTAACGATGCTCCAAATCGTGATTACTATTAATTAAACCCAAATCGGCCCTCACAGTCTCACGAGTTGAAGAGTCAAAATGTTAAAAGGAAATTCACGATGCAGCGAACAGTGAGAAAATTATTTACGTTACTTAGATTTAAAATTTTAAAATAATGCGAGATATGTCCCGTGCATCGAGGTTTGCACATTTCCCGAGGTCTCTATTTACTCTCCATACTCCGACTGACCGTCAGACTGCCAAACATTGATGACATTAATGGAAGATTAGAGTGAATCTAGAAATAATAAGATCGGATTATTACGAAATAAATTTCTTCCTAATTGCGATTCGACAGACTTATTTCGAAAAGTACAGAATTTTCAAATATATACAAGAGTTTCATTTTATTTTAAACATTTTTCATAAGCGCACAGAGCTCACCTTTCTCTGAGTGAACTAATTTCTGCATGTATACATAGGTCTATCGTAGAAGGGTGAAAACACAAGCTTCAACTATGGCTCCACGGAATGTAGCAAAGGCGAATGTCGAGATTGCAGCACAGGGCTCAGACAATGTCGTCGATACTTCATCGCGGAGTGGCGGATCAGTACCTAACTGGTCGTTTGTTTCAGATATTCTACAATCTGAGTTGGTGAACTATTCTGACTCCGACGACAATGAAAAGGATGACCTGAACACCAAATACAAGATAGTTGTGCAATCCGGAATGCACCTGGTAGAAACCAGACCACGGTTGCTCCCATATTATGACATGATCCAATGGGCGTTGGATCACATAGACCTACCCACCAGAACTATCATAAATGACAAAGGGGTTGCGGTCGGGACTTTTATACCAGAGCATATCCAAAATATGTATAAGCTCCCAACAACATCTGAATACATATATAATGCTGAATTCCTGGAGGGATTCAAAGAGAAGGAATGCACTCAATATGACAAAACCATGCTTGGTTTGATAAAAGATTGGGTTTTTCACTCTGCAAAATTCAGAGCAAATGACCAGGGCGTTTATTCAATCGCTTCGCTGGAGCCATAGTATATGTATGTGGCAATGATGACATGCCGACTATTCGAAAAGGAGGATACATCGCATTTCTACATTTCATGGGTACCTCTCATGTTTCAGGTAGCAGAAGGTTGTTCATTTAATTGGGCAAAGATACTCTCAGACAGTTTGGCCAACCGAGTCACAGAGTATCGGGAGCAGAAGGAAGGCGGGAGATCGTCCTCTTTTTTCATGTCCGCATACATTATGGAAACGGTATGTTCTATGAAACCATTCCCTTTGATGAGATGGGCTTGTAATCCAGTCCAAGAAAAGCCCGTGCATGAGTATCATGACAAACTGTGGGAAAATAAAGTGAAAAAATTCATTTAAGAAATTTTCAACTGGGTAATGGTGCCCCTGCACATCGCCATTTTTGGTCGCTTGCCACATCGCATCTTAGATAGCATTGCTGCAAATCTGAGTGGTATAGTGGACTGGTACGTAGAAGCAGAGTTTTCCTATTTCAGAGTGTTCGGAGCTGCTTTTCCCCCGCTTGCACTACCACTATTCATCCCTGACAAGATGGCTTGTCGCGAGATCACCAAACAAACAGTGATTGGCGGAGCGAGTAAGGAACTCAAAGCATCATCGAAGAAGGTATGGCCATTTTTCCCCGTTCGGCTAAATTCTTATTCTTTATTGGATTTTGGGCATGCCAAAGCCGAGGCTGCAGCCCTGGAAGACCTGAGTTTGGTCTCCATTGAGTATAAAAAACATGATCCGCAGAAAATTGTGAGAAATCATTTATCTAATTGTGGGCTGAAGAGGTTTGAACACGAGTATTGACCCTCGGATGATATTTTCCGAGGTGTAAGGTCTTATGGGGAAGTGCTAGTTCGAATCCTATCTTTGACACCCGAAGACATGGCCTCTGTATTAAAGTTTCAGGAAAACAGACGAAGTTGTCTTCCTACTGTGTTGCATGGAGAGAGCCCGAGCGTTTCTGAGATGGAACCGAAGGGGGATGAAGGCCGCAAAGAAACAACTTTTGGTGCAGGAAAAATCCATAATGAGGAGGAGCAAATGAATAAGCCCGAAGCAGTGACACAGAAGTCGGACCCACCCGAGACCCAGAATCCAAAAACTGAGATGAAGACTTCTGATCCTCTGAAGAAATAGGACTCGGTCGTCACACAGGGAAAGGCAGCGAAACAGATCGGGGAACCCATCACTTCTGTCACCCCCTTGCAGTCAACGCAAGGAAATATAGAAGAAGGATGGATTTTCGATGAAGAACTGAGGCCTATCAGAGCAGAAGAAATCCCCCCAAACGAGTTCTTCTTTGACAAAAAGAGAAAAGATGTGGTGAAAAGGGAGTCCTATCAGGGCGAAGGAGCGACTGCTAAAAAATTCAAAGTTATGACCGATGGAAAGAACAAAAAGAATGAGGAATTTTCCACGGAAATCGCAGGAATGCTAGGAGCGTATGCATCGGTGAATCAATTCTCATTTGGGATGTTAAAAAATCAGCTCAAAAGAAAGAATCGCCTGATCAAGACTCTCGAAGCCAGAGTAGCTTCGGCCACAGAAAGCGCTAAAATTCAGGTGAGTGGGGAAATAGAACTGGCCCGACTAGCTGATAAAAAGGAAATAGAAGTTCTCAAAGCCAAGTTGGAACAAGCACATTCAGTGATCTGAGACGGTCGGGTGCAGGATGGTCAGTAAAGAACTATGATTGCAGAGCTGCAGGCTTAGGTGGAGATCGCTGAAAGTAAGGTGATCGATGTCGAGGAGTTTAAATCCCGAGCAACCTAGATTCGAAGCAAGATCTCTTCTGCACAGCAGAGTTTTCTCTCCAAAGTAGGAACAATCTGAGAGGATTGTCTGTTGATGCATCGGATTTTCGAGAACCTGACTGTCAGAGAAAGGAATGCAGAAGTAGCTCGGGTCACCTTTCAGGAGGCGGTGATAGCCACAAACAACAGATTTTCGGCATTTCCTCCTGGACTTACCATCTCAGAACAAACTAGAGGTAACATTCTGTTGAAGGATTGGGAGCATAATATTGACCTAAGCAAGGAATAGGCCCAAAAAGTAACCAATTCATTAGAAGAAGCCTTCAATGCTATAGATGGCGAGCTGTTGGGTATAGACAGTGAAGGTGATGTAGAAACATTAATGCAAATGAATGTAGAACATATCTCACTTGATCTGAAAGAAAAGGGTGAGAGAGATTCAGCCGACATCTCTCAAATGAATACGGTGGACATGGCTCAAGTTGACAAACACTTGGTTCAGCCCAGCGCGCAACTAAGTGCTCTTGATATAATTGATGCACAAATGGGGGACAAGATACCACATTTGGCCTGAGAATGTTATTTCGCCAAGGCCAGCTGTCAAGATGAACCTTCACAGCTCATATCTCAACTCGTGGAAAGATGTATCGCCTGCACCGAGGCTGCGCAAAGACAAGAACCTAGCACCAATTGAAAATAAAGTAGGAGAAAGGGAGAAATTGTGCTCCTATCAGTTGTAACCGATTTGTGAAACCGTTAAGAGTCTAACTGATCTGTAAAATTGTATAAATATAGCAGAGAAAGAAATAGAAGGGGTTGGACCTTTTTGGTATTGATTGTAATAGAGTTTTTTGCATTCGATAAGTTAATATAAGAAAATCTGGAGATTCTCGATTCCGTCATGACTGTGTTACAAGTTTGTTTCTCTATGTTTCATGTTTCATTTCATTCGACTTTTCATAATTGATGTGTATCGTTATACTTTAGTATGACCACTACAATAGAAAAAGGATTTCATATTTTTGTAATTGGTTATTGTCTTTCCTCTGTACCATCTATCAGTGGGTGTAAGACCAATTTTCATTTACAGAATTATATATTTTTATTTACACTATGTCAATTATTTCTATACTAATTTCTTCTTCTCTTTATGTGTGAGTTTTCTCTTTGATAGGAACCTTGCGGTATCTACAGCTAAATGTTTTTCTCTCACCCCACATCTTTTTATTAAAAATAATACAGTTACGGGAAAGAGCCTTCAATTTTCATTCCTATTTTATTCTTAAAGTAAAAATTTCTCTTTATTCAGACCAAATTGAAACAGCGTTGAAATATCTCTTTAAATCATTTCGTATTGGTACTGTTCCTCAATGACTGTCCCTGTTGCAACTCAACCTAATATTAAACCCGGACTATCTAATCAAACACATATTGCTTTAAATCTTTTTGACACAATCCTTAAAACTGCTAACACTCGAGAGGAACTGGAATGTTCATGGGCAGCCATTGAACAAGATATTACTACTCAGGAACAGTTGGAAGCTAGACAATGAGAACGTAGAAATCCTCATTAGTTTCCTATACCGAAGGTTAGCGTAGCCCTTTTATCAATCTTTAACATACTTTCGGATGCCTTGACACTGTACTTTTAAGCCTTAAGTACAGACTCAGGAACAACACTACCAAAGCTCGGTGAGTTGCTAACTAATCCATTCCAATGATTAGGTCATACGCCCTGAGAGAAGTGACGTATACCTTCAACCTGGTAGTACACACTCCCTGGTCTACTATACAATTATCAACACTAAGTCCTACCACTTGTTTTTCCCCTGAAGCCATCTCGACTTGTTTAAATTGATTGTGCTCGTAGGCTGCCAACCCACTCTTTTCTAATGCAGAAGGTGAAATGAAACTATCTGTAGCACCAGAATCAAATAACATCTTAACGTTGATATGATTTAGCGTACCTGATGACTCCACCACCATGGATTGATGTTCGGCCTAGTGATTATCAACCGCCGCGTAAATCTGGTGGCTGCTACTTTCTCTCCCCATCGGGGCCTTCCCTTATCTATGCGCGAATCCTGATTGTAACTCTGGGAAGTCACGCTGGTAATGGGGTCCTCCACATCCCCAATAGGTAACATGAGATTGAACTTGCACACTATTATGTGACTGTCTCAGAAATGAGTTCCTTCCCCTGGAACCCCTTCCCCTACTAGTTGTTCCCTGAGATGGCCGTGGACTTGCCTGGATCATTGGCGATGAACGCGATGCTGCACTCACTTCCATTGAAATCCCTATGGCTATTGTCCTTGGCATGAATCTGTTACCATATGGAGGTGGCCTTGAGCTCCCTCCCCTGAGAAATGTCCTAGCGGACTTCCCGACGAATTCAGGATGATGTGAAAAGGTCGACCTCATACCTCCATTCTGTAACATCCCGCTCTGGCGCACTGAGACTACTTATTATTTGAGGACACTTGCTCACAAGTGATCTGGACCGTTTTGATGTTAGACCTTATGTATATGATTATGATGTGATTGACAGATGATATGATGTGTTACTATTCATGTAGATAGGTGCTATTGACTCAATTTATTGAGTGTGCAGGTTTGTGACCTTGAGGATGCGGAGGCATCGGTAGACCCCCTTGGACTCCGGACTGAGTCAGGGAGTGTGCTTTTGGGTTGATATGTTTATTATGATGTTGATTTGATTTGATGATTTGATGACGACATTTCTGACATGATTATTGGTGATGCAGGCTGA
>JASDQU010197552.1:0-19487 GCA_032191745.1 Picea mariana | reverse complement strand
AAATAATTAATTAATAACTTGTAATCAATTTAAGGTTATATCCTAATTAATTTTAATTTAGCTAGTGTTTCAGATTATTTATGAGATTATTTACAGGAATAAGAAAAGGGTCATTACAAACTACAAGGCATTACCATACGTATGAAAAGAAGTCATAGGTCTACCAAAACTCAAGGTTGACCATGAAGGCATGTGCAAGGGATGTGACCTTTGATGAAGATACAATGCTCAAGAAATCAAGAAGATGCCATCTTGAAGAAGTATATGAAGAGGAAACTGTAGCTCCCAGAGTTGCAGAATCAGTAAGGGAGGTTCCCAGAGTTGCAAAACTAGTGAGGGAAGTAATAGCTTCCTCTGATGAGGAAATTATAGAAGATCATGACATAGTATAATTTCAAGAACCTCCTCAGATGACGATCTCCCATAAGAGAAAGACTGCTTGGGCTAGAGAGATTATTTAAGATGGAGAGAAGTATGGTGTTCCTGAAGGAACCATGAGACAAGTGAAGAGACCTAATCCATTCTCTAGTTATATGGCTTTGATGTGTGATATCCTAGAGAATGAGCCTACCTACTTTGAAGAATCTATTCAGAAGAAAGAATGGGAAGATGCTATGACAAAAGAATACCAATCCATAATAAAGAACAATGTATGGGAAATAGTTCCTAGACCAAAGAGCAAGGATGTGGTATCTTCCAAAGGTCTCTTCAAAATAAAACATGCTGCTGATGGAAGTATTGAGAAGTATAAAGAAAGATTTGTAGCTTGTGGATTTTATCAAAAGGAAGGCATTGACTATGAAGAGACATTCGCTCCTGTAGCCAGATACACTTCGATCAGAACCATCATATCCCTTGCAACTAAGATGAAGTGGAGTTACACCAGATGGACGTAAAGAAAACTTTCCTAAATGGTGTCATCAAAGAAGAAGTGTATATAGAGAAACCTCAAGGATTTGAATTTGAAGACAGGAAGACTCATGTCTACAAGTTGAAGAAGGCTCTGTACAGATTGAAGCAAGCTCCTAGAGCTTGGTATGATAGGATAGACAGTTTTCTGATGAGCTTGGGCTTTACCAAGAGTAAAGAAGATTCTAACCTCTACTTCAAGGTTATGAATGATGAGCCGGTGATATTGTTGTTATATGTGGATGACCTATTCTTAAATGCAGAAGAAAAGTGCATCACCGAATGTAAGAAGAAGCTCGCTTCAGAATTTGAGATGAAATACCTTGGCCTAATGCATTATTTATTAAGTCTTGAGGTATGGCAGAGCCCAGAGAGAATCTTCCTTAACTAAGGGAAGTATGCAGTCAAAATCTTGAAGAGATTTGACATGTTGGAGTGCAAGTCCATGAATACACCCATGGAAATGAAGATGAAGCTATTGGTCGAAACTTCATCAGAATTGATTGATTCCATGCTGTATAGACAGATCATTGGATCGCTGATGTACCTGATGAACACCGGACCAGATATTTGTTTGGCTGTGAACACCTTGAGTTCGTCCCTCTGTGCGGTATTTGGAATCTTCTCATAAGTTCCATCCACTTTTTTTTCCAATCCATTCACGTGCTCCCTCTCCTCTTGGGTCTCAAGCTTGGCTTGCTCATATATCAATTCCAGTGCGTCTCATTTACCCTTTTCCTGCTGTAATTCGACTGTGTCTGTGCGTGCATGAGTTTGTACTTCTTGGGTAACACTAACATGTAATTTGTGTAGAGATTTGTATGGTATCTGCAGAAATACGAATTGGAGTTGAGCTAAGTCCTTTAGGGGTGTCTGCCCCATGATCTCGTCCATGCACAACATTCTAGGTGTAATGTGGAATGTTGCACTTGGCTGCGGTATTGTGTGGACTGTATCTCACTCGCTTGCTTTAGGTTCTTCTCCTGTCTGTGATGTTGACAACCCTTTTCCTATGCTGCTACCCGATGCCTGTGCTTCCCCGATTTTCTTGAGGAGCTGTCACATGTCCGCGATATCTTCTTGAATTTTGTCTCTGTGGTGCACAACATTCTCAAAATCCTCAGATGTAGTATCCTGAACCATTTGGGCTATCATTTCTGCATCATCCTCTGTGATCGTGTATTTTGAAGGTGTTCTCTACGCCTTTATCTTCTTACGTGCACCCCCCATATGAGTAGCTAGCCTCTTAGTCAAGCCTGGTTCTTGTGGATTGGGACTTGGTGCAGTCCCCTGCATTACCTCGACCTATTTATGCTATACTTGGGCTGATTACATATTATTATTCTTCCCCTTCTGGGTCCTCCTCTTAGCTTTCCCTTCTTTTATCTACTTTGGTTTTGTCTAGCCCGTCCTTGGTTTTTTGGGCACTGGGACTTCCTAAGGCTGTGTTTCTTCTTGCCCTGCCTCCTCCTCCGCTGTCCTTGTAGGTATGTCTTGGGTGGGGACTGGAATCTTCAAGTCGTCTTCCCAATCCCTAATAAACATTTCGATGTCGCCCTCTGTGATGCAATAGTGCAATTGTATCCACTACTTGTTGGGGTCCTTCTGTGCCTATATCCACATCGCATGTCGAGTGGCCTTGAATTGGCGATGTCCTGATACTACGTATCCTGTGGTGTTATTCTCCAGAGGTTGGCGATGTCCTTCTATATATCACGTAGATATCCTTCAAATATGGAGGCATTCATCTTTCTAATCCTGGTGTCTGACGCGGTGCCAAGCGATAAATATCTCGCTCCATGATTAGGTTTGGGTCTGGTGGAGAAAAATACATAGTTTGGTTCCTTCCATCCCATAATGGCTATCAGCATGAGCAGCCATGAGTAATGGAATTATGTCCTTAGATCCTGTGCATCCTTGCAGTCATCCATAAACAAATTCAAAAGATAAGGTGCCCAGCTAACTATGGTTCCCTCGACACATTGTGTTGCAACTGCGACAAACCCAAGCGGGACTTCCTCCTTGCTGCATTTTCTTAGTAGCTTGTAGGCCATGTTTTTTGTGAACATTTTTGTTGCGGCATCATTAATCCTTCGATGATGATTCCTCACGTCCCCCTATTAGTGTCGTATTATTTTTCATCTGTTTTGCGAGTGATTTCTCCTTTGTTTTGTCATCAAGAAATTGCACGGGATCCATGCCTAGGGATGGCAGCCCTGTAATGTGCGCAATGAGCTCTAATTCTATCGAGATGAGCTTGTCCAACCATATATCCTTTCCATTTGTGACCACCATCAATTTTTTGACACAACTATTTGCGTACTGTCCTTTGCCAAAGTGTGGTAGCTCTAGCAGACCTAAAATCCCCTTTTTGGCCAATCCTGTTTCCCACTGGAGTGGTTGATTAACCGGTTTCCCAAATGCATCTAGACCCATAGTATGTAGGTAGACTTTATTTGCTAACTCCGGGAACTTTTCCATGTCCATTAAATCATGGTCCGAGTATTTTAACTTCTCGACATAACCTAGCAAGTCTGATTTCAACCATACCCCTTTTGGTATACGTGGAAAAACAATGGTTGCACTGGGTTGCTTGCGTGGTGACATAGGGACCTGCTGCTTGTCTTTTTTCTGTAGTGGCTGACTCAAGGTTCCAGCCTCCATCAGTCGTGCTTTTGCATACTGTTCTGGCTAGCCTGTGACATATTTGATTGCTCCTTCCCATGGGTGGTCTGACACGATTGTTTGAGATTCATTTGACTCGACTGTTGTTTCTGGATTTGTAGATGTCACATTGACCCTCAAAACTTCAGGGTTCTCTGGTTGCGCTAAGTTTCTTGTGCCCTGGTTCTATTTCTCCTATTCCTTTTCCGACATATCCACGTTCATGCCCTCAGGTGCTGGCTATTGGGTTTCTTCTACCACAGGTGTGGGGTTCATCAATATTGTATTTGGTGATGGGATTTTGTCGACATTGACGACCTCTGGCAGCTACTGTTCACTTTCCTACGATTGTACCTCTGCCCTAGTTCTAACTCTGGAGTGTCTGGAAGTATGGCTTGGTTCTTCTTGCTTTGGGTGGTGCCATGGTGGTGAATGTCGATCGTTCACTGAGTTCAATGATCTCTGTAACGTCTGTGAAATTTTCTCTATGCTTCATAGTCTCTATTGCTCTATGTCTTTTCCAGTCTCACAATAAGTTGTTTGCTCCTGCATCTGTGCTTTGTATGGGAATCATATGAAGCTTGTCGAAGATGATACCTTTATTATGGATTCAATGAACCTTCGGTTCCTTTGTACTTTCCATTACTCTCCTTTGTCGTGTCCAGTTCGCGCGATTAATGCAACGTCCTATTGGTCCTTTTCGACATTCAATTTTGCATGCCTTCGTCGTTTCATACTACTTTTGTTGTCGTTACTTTTCCCACTTGTTTCCATTTTGACCTAGCCATTGGTCTTGTCCTCACCAGGTTTGTATTCCTAAGTGTGTGTTCCCCTTCTCCTTTTGACGCACTGTACCTCTGTTGGTACCGTTTAATATCCTGTTTTTTTTTTACTGCGTGGTGACTTTTCAAGTTGTGGGTGGTCGACTGTCCTTGTACAACTTCAATCGTATCCTGTTGATCATCCCTCTAAGGTTTGCGCCTGCTAAGTCTTTCAATTGTACAACTCCCCCATCTATGATAGTTTTTACTTTGTATGGTCCTTACCAGTGCATTCTGAGTTTTCCTGGGTGCTGAAGGGATTTGCTGTCATACATCAACACTAAATCTCCTTCCTTGAAAGTTTTCTTCTTGATGTGTCTGTCATGCCAAGCTTTCTCCCTTGCTTTTTGAACTTGTTGGTGGAACCCTGCTAGGATCCGATATTCCTCCATGCTCATCAACTTATTTAGTCTCTCCTGCACTGCACCTCATTCCGTCATGTGTGTAATTGTTGCTACGTGCAAGCTGGGTACCATAAATTCTAATGGAACCACTCCTTCTTGGACATATACTAGTTTAAATGGTGTGTGCCCTATCAAATTCTTTCACGTGGCCCTGTAGGCCCAAAATACTGCTGGTATTTTGAGGTCCCAATCATCCCTGTTGACATTACAGATATTTGTCAGTGCATTCTCAAGAATTTTGTTAAATGCTTCTACGGTGCCATTTTCCTGTGGGTGATATGGTGTGCTCTTTTGATGATGGAATTCAAACTATTCAGTCATAGCATTGATAGTGTTGTTAATGAAGTGCATGCCTTGGTTGCTCATCAAAACTCTTGGGCACCCAAATCGAGTGATTACTTGTTAAAATAGAAAGTGTGTTGTTGTTTCTGCACTGCAATCCTTCACTGGTGTTGCTTCCGCCCATATTGTCAGGTATTCTATCGTGGTAATAATGTACCTTGCTCCTGTTCTTTTTGTTGGTGGGTTGATTGGTCCCACAAAGTCTATTGCCCATTTATCAAATGCCTGCAATGTTACCCGTGGTCATAATGGCATCTCGTCCCTTCTATTGGGTTTACCAAACCTTTGAAAAACATCGCATCTCTGGAAGTACTCCTTCGAGTCTCTGTGAATGGTCGGCCACCATAGTCCTGTGTGCAATACCTTCTGTGCAATAGTTTTTCCTTTGTAATGTCCTCATGCTATTCCCTCACGGAATTCTGCTAAAATTCTTGGTCTTTCATGTTCTAACACGTATCTTCGCAAGATGCTATCTGCACCCATTTTGTATAAGTATCATGAGATCATTTGATAGTATTTAGCCTAGACTTCCATGTTTTTATTCTGCGTGGTGTTATATTCCTGCAATGTGATACCTTTTCTCAAGTACTGAATGATATCTTCAAAGTATTCATCAACGATATGGACTAAAAATAACTATGCATCTATGAAGTTGTCATCTAAATTCATAGGTTCTTCTCCATTTGTGACCCTTGATAGGTGGTGAGGTCCTGCATTCAATTTTCCTGGCTTGAATATTACTTCAAAATCAAATTATCGAAACAGTAGGAACCATCGATAGATTCTCCCCCCCAACACTGGCTTGTTGACTAGGTATTTAAGGGCTCAGTGATCCGTGAACATCTTAAAGTGTTTTCCCAATAAGTAATGTCTAATCTTCTGCAGTGTGTAGACCATAGCTAGGCATTCCTTCTCTGTGGTGTTATAGTTTTGTTATGATTCTGATAACTTTATGCTCGCAAATGCTATAGGGTGATCCAAATCTCTCGCCCATGGCTGTGCCAAGATAGATCCAAGAGCTATGGAAAATACATCTACATGCATGTGGAATGTCTTTTCCAGTCTGGAAATACTAGTATTGGCGCGGTGACCATATTTTCTTTCAGCGTATCCAAACCGTGTTGACAATCGTCTTTCCACTGAAACTTTGTATATTTTCTTAACAATTTCTCCATTGGTGCGGTAATCTGCGTGTACCCTTTGATAAACTTTCTATAGTATCATGTGTGTCCCAATTTCGCTCTTCGTTGACGAACTTTTTTTGGTGATGGCAAGTTAACAATTACTGCAATCTTTACGGGATCTACTAGTAAGCCTTGTTTGCATACTATATGGCCCAATAGTATCCCAAATGGTGTTCTGAATATACATTTTTTTTATGTTAAATGATATCTGGAACTACCTACATATTTCTAACATCAACAATAAGACCTCTACATGGTCTTTCAACAAACTATAGACTTTCCAATCATCCAAGTATACCTCTAGAAATTGGTTGATGAATTCCATAAACGTGGTGATGATTACTCTGGAAAATATTGTTGCTGCATTCTTTAGTCTGAACGACATGACTATGTACTGGTAGGATCCCCATTCTGTAGCAAACATGGTCTTGTATCTATCTTCCTGGGATATCTTGATATGGTGGTAACCTGAGAATCCATTAGTGAATGAGTAAAATGCATGTCCTCCTACGTTCTCCAACATTTCATCCGTGAAAGGTGTAGGGAATGGGTCATGTAGGTATGCATCGTTCAACTTCCTCAAGTCGACGCATATCTTTATCCCTCCTTGTTTTTTTCCTGAGCTACCATTGGGATTATCCATTCTAATTCCTCCACTAGTTCTATGATTCCATCTTCGAGCACCCTATCGATCTCAGCTTTGACTTTCTTCTTATATATCGGGTTCAATCTGTATGGTTGTTGTCTGATCGGTCTCACTTCAGCTTTGAGTGGTATCTTCATTTATCCTATCTCTCCTGCTATACCCTTAATATCTGTAAATGTTGTGGGAAACAGGTCACTATATTCGCGCAATAACTCTTTTATGCTTTCTACTGTTTTCTCATCCCAGTAATCTCCAATGCTGGCCATTTTGGTATTCTCAATTGTCCCAATGTTGACTTTATTCACCTTGATCGGTGCAACAATGAATTATGGTTCTATAGGTGGACCCTCCACTTCTCTTTCGCCTTCCACTTCCTCGATCTAAATATCCCACGGATCGTCTTCATCTGGTGCTTCCTCCTGCACATAGTAACATGATAATAGTTCTTTGACTATTTGTTTGTTCTGTTGTTGTTCTTCGGTTATGATTTTGACCTCTGGTTCCTTAATGAATATCACCCCTCTTATCTATTTAAGAGTTGCATCTATGTTGGGGTTCTCGTGCTTGAATGAGAAAGTGTCTATAAAATTCTGTTGCAATACCCTCCAGGTCACAATTCCTTTGTGTAGTTCCTGGTATGTATACCAGTTCGTTGGTATTCCCTCTAGAGTGTGTATGAAATGATGGGGCCATTCCTCTGGGGTGTCATTTTACATAGGGTTCTGAACTTATCCAAGTGTTCCACTGGTGCCCCATGTCAATCATACTTCTGCTACTTGTTTTTTTTCTACTCTGTGCCAAACCTTATGCATAGTAATCACTTACATTGATACCAATATATGATTGTCTCTTTGTGTGTGCCCCACCATATTGCAGGTGTGGCATTGAGTTCTATATCAAGTGATAAGAGTCTTTGATTATCTAAAACTTCATCTTTGTACTATGCCAAGAATACTTATAGGTCGTTTACTCCGTGGAAACTGGGTGGTTCCCTTATTTCCGTGCCTACCCATCTTATTGCACGGTCTATTTGTGTACATATTATAGTGAAAACTTCGTGTAGCCTCTGTTGCAAGTTCTCCGAACCGGTATCTAAGTCTATCACACATGAAGTAATTCTCCTCCAACTGAGTATCCCATCTACAGTTGGGTTCACGTAATCCTCATCATGCGTAGTTGTTCTGTACAACTGGTTGATTTCCTCTAAGTCTAAGAAAGTGGGTTCTACAAACCTTTCCCCTTATGATGGGTCTAATGGCGCAATGACCCTGTATTCACCTGAATCAAATGTCATCTTTCATGTCTTCAAATTGATTATGGCCTGGTTGTCAAATTCCCAATCCAAACCAAGCAATGCTGGATATGGTGTTGTGTCGTCCAGTATTTCAGTCACTTCAAATTCTGCTTTAGTGTGCACTCCATCCAGGTCTACTGTCACTCCTTTCAGTCTATCGATTGGTAGGACCCTGTGTTGGTTTGCTACTTTCAGTTGCACAGGTGAATATCCTAATGTGGGCTCTCCCATACATTGCCATGTCTTCTTTGGTAATACATTAACTTTAGACCCTATATCTAGTATGATATCTCCCATGTTGAAATCTCTGATGTTGGAATTCAGTCTAAACTCCCTACTTGTTCTTCTCCTTGTATATAGGTGATTGACTGTTTTTTTTTTCTAGTTTTCCTTTTGTCTCTATACTACATCTTTCTAATATGTTTTGCAATATTTTGACAGATGATGGATCCTTCAATACTTTTACACATGATTGCAAAAAAACTTTTATTGTACTTACTTGTCCCATGGGTTGCATTTCGTTGGTATGATCCAATAATGGAGGCATATTGTACTCTGGTGCTTCCTTTATTTGTTGCATAGTTGAAGTCGATGCAATGTCATCCTTCTGAAATTATTGTCTCGCTTTCTTAAATATCTCCTTCTCATTTTGCACGTCGAACTGCTTCCTTGGTTCGACGTTCTTATTCAGCCACTGGTGTTGTACTAGCTCTCATCGGACTGTGTCATTTCATGTTTTATCTCCTCTGCAGGTAACTATGTTGATGTTTCATTCTTCATCCCTCGCTTCAGCTGAAATCCACTAAACATTCGGGTTGTTCTGGTTCCTCTTTTCCTGAATATTTACTAATAATGTTAGACATTCTTCCGTATCATGGTCCGATGCACGACAATACATACAAGTTGCTGGTGGAAGTGGACATTCCCTTGCATAATGTCCTGGTTTTTGATAATTGTGACATACCACTGGTCCTCTACCTCTTCCAAAACCTCCTCTCGCTCGTCCTCCACCTCTGTAGCTCGCTCGATCTCCTCTCGATGCGTTATACTAAGGTGCCTGATTGTACTGTGTGATATTGTACTGGGGTTGTGTTGTGTTGTACTATAGCTGCGTGGTATTATATGGTTGCAGCACAATATTATACTGCTACTGCACAATGTTGTATGGGGATGGAACTTGGTTAAATTGTGGTGTGGCTTTCCCAGTCATCATTTCTACCTGCACTCTATATGCATTTGATGTACTCTCACACATCAAATCCATAGTTCTACAATATTTGTCATCGTGGCCCACTAACTTGCAAAAGTTGCAATATGAACTCTTTGGGACTTTCTGGTATTTTTGCATCATTGAGTAGTGATATGGATCATGTCCCGGTTTCTTACATATTTCGCACCATAGTCCCCATGTTGGTAATGGATTTGACATTCTTTCTTCCATATACTGTGCGAATGTTGGACATTCGTTCTTGTGGTGCCCTTCTGTCCTGCATGTAGTACACCAAATGACTTCTCATTTGTCCTTACATTTATTCTGGTTTAGATGGAACGTTAAGTTATTCAAATCCTCCTTCAGTTCTTCAATGGCTAGATCCATCTGATGATACTGGTTTTATTCCAGTTGCAGGGATGCTTGCAGAGCCTCTGCCTGCGTCTGAAACTTATGTTGTCACAATGGGTATTTTAAGTGTGGTAGAAGTGAATTGACGAACATATGCCTATGTTTCATATCGGTCATGAGATATTTCAACTTTCCCTTTAGTCTCTTGAATCTTTGGTCAATTTCCCATACGGATTCTCCCGGTTTTTGTCTAATTTTGATCATATCATTCATGTATTGATCTTCTGAACTTAGCTTCTGGAACTCGTTTATTAGTAATTTATTGATGTCTGCAATTGTTCTGGTTGTCCCTGGTGGATTGTTTGTAGCTAAACTCATATACCAATCCAGTGCGTGATCCCTTAGTGTAATTTCTAGCTATGCCAGTTTAGTATCTTCATCTGTGATCTAATTTTCTTCCCAAATCTTCTCACAGATGAACAATTTTTTTTCCATGTCCTCTAATGATTCTCCTTTAAATTATGGTAATCTGATGGTGGGATCATGTCCTTCCATTCTAAACACTGAACTACTACCTCCACGCGGTGTAGATACTTGACTAGTGTTGCTTGAAATGGCTCCTCCAATTGTTGTTCCTTGTGTAGATGTACTTCCTGTTGTCTTTCTTCTCTTGAAATTCGGTTGTCTAAATGGTGGTGTTCTCATTGGTTCCACATTGACATTAATGTGGATATGATTTCTACCTGATATTCCCATTCTTGGACCTCTCATCTTCCTCTCATATGTTGCGCACAGGATTTCCTCAATCTTCTCCGCAACCCGGAGATCCTCTACCTTTTCCTTGTCACTCTCCAAGCCTTCCCTCGTGGCTACAACTCTCTTCTTAGTATTCACATTGTATTGGTAGGGTACTCTGCTATGCATCTTTCCAACTGTCACCATGATCCCCTTTACATGGTCATCATCCATCATGATTGGGTCTGAGGGTTCCTCCTTCTTTTCCTTATCCTTTCCTCCTTCCATTTCTCCTCTTTTTGTCAGTGCTTCCCCCCTTCCCCCATGCACACAGGGACGTTTAGCTGTCTGACTCCATCGTCATTAATCCTTTGCTGTATACCAGTGTTGGCCCTTGGTTATGGAAGGAAGCGAAGAAAAAGGAAGGAAAGGTAAAAAGCGAGCTTCGCAAGAGACACAACAACTATCACTCAGTCGAAGTGAGCACAAAAGCAGGAAAGATGGAGTGAAGTGTGGAAAAGCAAGTCATTGGACGAGGAGATCAGGGTTGATAGATCAACAAGAAAGAAGGATCGTGGACAACTCAACAAGTAGAAAAATCCATCATTGGATTCTTTGGAGCACCACGCGAAGAAGAAGGAAAGGCAGGCTGGTGAAGTTCGGAAAAAGTGGGTCAAGTTGACCTAGGGTTTTAGACACCTAGAGTTTTGGTATCTAGGGTTTTGGCACATAGGTTTTGACCTAAGGCTGTTGGTGAGGGATTGTAATGTATAAATAAAGGTCAAGAGGACCTGGTTGGGGTTGTTGGTCATTGAGGATTGGTATGATATTGTTGTTATAGCTCTGTTGTGGTGGGAGAGGATTGTATTCTGAGATCTTCATCTATGTGCGAAGGTCAAGTCCTATAGCTGGATGCACAGGAGGGGGAGAGAAAGAGAGAGAAGAAAGAAGATCTTCTAGATGAGAGTGCAGATAATAACTGTATGCTCACCTTAATAAATCATAAGCACAGTTCTTTGGACATATCCCTAGAGAGAGGGTGAACCATGTATATTTTGTGTCGTATGTGTGATTGATGCTTGGATCTCTGTCATTGTTATATTTTTATTTGCAGTCTTATGTTAGATTAGATCTATAGCCATGTAGGATATACCTCACTGATAAGTGAAATATGAAGGCTGTATTGTTGTTGTGATAGATCCACTTGATATTCCTCTGGTTGTAGACATTTCTGTCCAGAAACCCCCCTCTTAGCTGCTTCAGGTTAGACTGCATCTGCTTCGCAGGTGTTGCTAAAAGGGCTAGTAGCTAGGGCTTGTTGCTGCTCTCTTGGAGTGAACCTCGGGTCTGCCCCTGTGCCAACAAATGGTTCCGTTGCCAGGATAGGAATCTGTGTAAGTGAATGTGAAGGTGGTTCCCATCGAAGATAAAGATTTAGAAGTGGATAGAGGATCAAGAGAGGGACTTCACTGAAGCCCAAAACAAGAACCCTGAGCTAGGTACTAAAGGTTTGTTGTAGAGGCACATTTTAATTGATATTCACGAGATCTTCTTTGGAGAAATCCATCAAGAGCTATATGAGTGGCTAGCTAGGTTAGCCAATACTCAATTCAAGATCAGATCTAGAACTCCTGTGGTCTGGACATCAGAGTTGATTAAGAAGGTTAAGAGAGTCAAAAACGTTGTATCAAGGGCCATAGATCACTGGTTCGATAGTACCATTGGAGGGTATATCACCGAATTTGCTGTTGACATAATAGAATCATATAGCTAGGATGAGAGATACTTCTTCAAAGGACCTAGAGGGAAATTTTTACAATTTCTGAAACTAAGAATCAAGATGTTGTTGCATGAAAAGAACGTTTTGAAGATACAGTAGATTGGTTGGATCTGAAAAGGCTAATGTCCAAGAATTCAGACAGTGACAATGACACAAAAGCTGGACATACGCATAGTGGGAAAGTATTTCGAGGGGTTCATCTTGAAAACCTATTCAAGCAAAACTACGAAGACAAGGGTTTCTACAGTGGAGAAGAGGCAGATATGATAGATGAAGAACATTCAGAACCCACCAGAGAAGAGGAAGAAGAAGCTGAAGAACTTTTCCAGAACGAGCCAGAAACATCAGGAACTGCGCAGACCACTGAAGTAAGTAATATCAATCCTTTTGCTATTTCAGAAATGCTAAGTAATCAGAATATTCCAAATCAACAGAGTCCACAGACTACTATTACTAGTAGTTCAACATCTACTCAAACAGGAAACCTAGGCAACTCTATGGAAGATGAGATGAGGCTCCCTATCTTTAAAGGAGATGGATCTGAAGATCCTGATAAACAATGGTTCTTGTGCAAGGCCGTATGGAACATTAAAAATATTACCGATGAAGCTGTTAAAAGAAACCAGTTTAGCACTACGTTGAGGGATCGCGCGCTGAGATGGTACATGAAGCTTGTCCAAGGACTTGCGCAGACTAAGACACTAAATGAGATCAAGAACGTGCTAGTTGCAAAGTTTAAAAAACCTAATTCAGAGTCATAATGTATTACTGAGCTGAAGGAGATCAAACAAAAGGAAACCGAACCTGTTTGGGAGTTCGATTAGAGATTCAAGACCCTAATAGGCCGATTGAATTTTAAGAACCTAGATGAGCAGAACAAAGAATGGTCCATCACTGCTCTTTTACCACACATCAGAGTTCCCCTGATGGAGTAGAATATTGCATCACAGGCAGAAGTTTTGGAGATCACCATGAAGCTTGAATCAACACCTATGGGAGAATCTAGCTCAGGCATGAGCCAGATCTTGAGCCAACTGACTAGTTTGTCTCTAGAGGTTGAGGATATGAAGAAGGACAAGAAGAAGGACAAAAGAGAAGATATCTGGTGTGTAAGATGCAGATCCAAAGGTCACGATAAAGAACATTGTCCCCTATTTCATGAATATTTGGCCTCAAGAGCACTGAGCCCCTTGAAGCAATTTAACCTGCCTTGGTATGAAGTATGCAAAAAGCGACATCGCCCTGGTGAGTGCTACTATATGCAGAAGTATGTTCAGACACCCACAAACTTGTACTACACATTCTGTAAGTCTGTAGGGAACGATGATAGATATTGTAGGGCTTTTGACTTGATGCACAAAATATCAAGAGAAATATACAAGATCCAAGGAGAAGCACACCAAGAAGGAAACAATGCACAATATAATTCTCCAAGAAGAGGAAGTTTTAATCCTTGCAGTGGATATAGAGGCCAAGGATGAGGAGGACGTATGGGTCGAGGCCGAGGACAAATAATCTGTTACAACTGCGCACAACCAGGACATTTAGCGAGGGACTGCCAGAACCCTTGCACAACCTGCAGTTATTGCTCGAGCATGTCATCGAGGACTGCCCTTTGGTGCTAGCTAAGCTTTAAGAAAGACAAGGACATCAGCAAAACCTGCAAATGCAACTAATATATGATGAAACTCACAGAGAAGACCCTAGAGTCGTTGTTATCACTCGAGGAGGTGCTGCTACAGGAGAAGACAGAGCAACCTAAGGAAAGACTACAGACGACCACAAAGTCAGAAAAGCTACAGAGAAGACCCCAAAATTCGATGCTAAGAAAGAAAGACAGATATTTGAGGAGGCAAGAAAAGATTTCAAAGGAGATCAAGGGTCTTCATCAAAGAAACAACCAGAAATAAAAGAATATGGCATGCCTCAGACGTTTGATCAGTCTGCGTTGCCAACAGAAGGAAAATAGGTAAGCAAACTCATGGAATTTTTGTGCACTTATGTTAAGTTCATTCAAGATAAAAGCGTTGTACAAGAATTACAAGATTTAATCAAGAAGTATGAGCTAGGAAATATAGACTCCTTATTGAATAGGGTAGTGCACCAAATTGGGAAAAGGAGGAGGACAAATAAAGAATTACACCTGAATACTCAAATAGGAGAATAATATATAGACTATGTGGTCCTCGACTTAGGGTCGGAGGTCAATGTCATGATGAAGAAAACCTGGGCACTGATGGGAAAAATGAAGTTGATCTATTCCCCTATCAGGCTTAGAATGGCTAATCAGCAAGCTGTCAGCCCATTTGGATGATTGGAGCATGTCCATGTGGACATAGATGGAGTTAGAACCTTTGCAGATTTTGAAGTAATTGAAATTGTTGATGACAACTGCCCTTATCCTGTATTATTAGGAATTGATTTGGCCTTCAACAATTATACTATTGTCGATCTAAAGAAGAGGCATATGACATTTGAAAGAGATGGCCTTAGGTTCATCGCACCTTTAGATCCAGATGAGGGCCCTCGATACACAGAGCCTATCAGAGAAGAAGACCACACGTATGAACTGGAAAACATCTACAAACTAACAGCCAGACAACAGGATTATATCAATCCTACAACTGATGGGAATCTGAGCTGGTGAAGCAACAACACATGTTCATCAGACTCAGAAGAAGCACTGGAGAATTGGCAGAACCAGATGTATGAATTCTCTACCAGAAGATGTGCTAGACTAACCAGAGAGGTTCACTGGATCGATACAACAGTGAGTAAATTACCCACATTTGATGGACTGAACCCTTTATAAAACTTCTTATCAGAGTTTGAGACAAGTGTACCAACCCAACAGAGGCTGTTGGCAATGGATGAGACCATGAAAGCCACACCATCAAGATGGTGGGGTACACACAAAGGAAATATCACAGACTAGACACAATGTCGAACTTTGATGACAGTGTGGTTCTTAGCACAAGTAGGAAGCTACGAAGTGAGGTACATAGGTCAAAGTTTCCCAAAGGACCATGTGAAAAGTTACGAAGAGGCCTGGAGTGCCATTCCTTGAGAAAAATGGGTGCACATATTCATTAACACGCTGGACACGATCCCTATCAATTGGTACCTTCAAGCAGAGCTGTGCCTCGTCACTTCAGATTGGGAAGGTACGATCTAGAATTTTGTAGCCACCTTTTTGTTTGAAAGTGAATTTCCTTCAGTAGACCAAGCATTACAGATTGTGAAACAGAAAGTATTTAAGGAGGCATCTGGCCTCCCTGTGGAGAAAGAAGAGGATGAATGGACTGCACCATTCCAGAAATTGCAAGGATGTTACAACATTAATGCCGATGAAGATGATGATCCAAGGAAGGTAAACATCACTGAGACAGAAGGCCACATAAATGTGGAAGGACCAAGAGTTGAGCTACCATTCATAGGAAATTCGATCAAAATAAATAAAGTCAATATTTCAATAGAGGAGACAGCAAAGATTTCCAATGTCGGAGATTATTGGGATGCTTCTACCATTGACAAAATTACAGAGTTATTGCATGAATATCAGGACTTGTTCCCGACCAAGTTCACTGATATGAAGGGAATCAAAGGGCCTATGGGTGAGATGAGAATACCTTTGAAACCAGATGTGAAGCCATTCAAGCAAAGACCTTACAGACTGAACCCAAAATACAAGGAAAAAGTGAATATCGAGCTTGACAGAATGCTGGAAGCAGGGATTATTGAACCTGTCGAAGAGTCGGAGTGGATCAGCCCTATGGTGGTACAAGACAAGAAGATAGGAGAAATTAGGATCTGTGTGGACCTCAGAAGGTTGAATGATGCTTGTCTACATGACCCTTTGTCTACACCATTCACAGACGAAGTGTTGGATAACATGGGAGGCCAGGAAGTATATTCTTTTACAGATGAATTTTTGGGATACCATCAGATCTGCATTGCCAAGGAGGACCATCATAAGTGTTGGTGCAATTATTTGCATAATATATTACCAAACATAAATTATCAACCGGGATTCATAATCAGTAGAGTTGATGCATTATATGTGTCGATAACATACAGGTTCCTATGTTTGTTTAGTATAGCTTATATAAGAAAACCAACAATAACAAAACACTCTGTTTTCAAAGATAACACTCTTCACACAATTTAGAAATTAGAAAGCAAAACTTGCAATCATGCACTCAAAAGATTTTGCACAGATAATGCCTTGCCCATTTACAAGCTCATGAAGTGGAAAGATGGAATTTGAATTAGTTATCTGTAGCTTCTACTCTTAACAACAACTAGCAATCAAATCTAGGCACACTTCAACAACACAACTCCAAACTTAGAAGGGAAAAATGATAACAAAACTTCTCAAGAAAACAATGAATCAAAAGGTTCTTGCTTAGATAACAAGTATGTTCATTAGAGGCTCATGAAATGAATAGATGAACTCAGATCTTGTTCCCTGTAGCAATTAAAACAACCAACACTCTGCATATGCTCAAACGAAAACATCAATCAATGCTAGAGAAAATCACATGTGAAGGAAGACACTCCACTTTAGGCACATGTAAGGTGAGAGATGAAGGTCTTGATTGTGCATGTGTTTGCAAGGTGAAATCTGATTTAAATCTATGAAAGAAAGCTGTGTGTGGTAGGATGCTCCATTACAGGTTCATGTACAGTGAAAGATAGAGATTCAAACCGTTCTTAGATATGTGAAATGGAAACAACACTATAACATTAAATCTACCAAATGATTGTCTACACACACATACAGGAATAACAAATGTTCACTCAAGAATCTATGTTGCACTCATAAATCCATATTACACTCCAGAAATCTATATTTCACTCCAAAAATGCTCACTCACTCACTCACTCACAATTGCCACACATCTTTATTGTATTTTGTCAAATGTTTACTAAAGCAAAACATAAATAAAGTTAGATGTTTATGATCAAAACAAAAATGATTTTATCCATACACAAACTAGAATTATATATACAGTAAATACAAAGAAGCTTACCTTGGTTGGGTCAGTGGGCCCTTGCTGTACCAACAAGGTAGCTTTAAAATAAACTTACAGAATGAAAGGTCTGATAACACACATCAATTCCATGAACTACAATTTATATCATTACTTTGGAAAAACATAGGTACAATCCATAGTCTTCAAGAATCAACCCTACAACATAACAATTCCTCTTTCTTCAAGAACCAATCTTGTAGCATAATAATTCCTCCCTAATTAGACCTATGAGGTCTTATTTATACATAAAATCCATGGAGGAATGGATGAAACCGAATCCCCAAACTAGGAAAAGAATTTTTACAATTTTAGGATAAATCCCAAAAATCTGTGTTTTTTAACAATTTGGGTAGATTTGAGTTAGTCCCCCACCCGTATCTCCCAAACCAATTCCAATTTTGAAAAAAGGCCCACTTATTACTCAATTTGTCATATTCTGGACAAAACCCATGTATTAGAATTTCTAGATCTGATACCATATGCATGAAAATCGAGGCGCAAGTTGGTAGTTTGAGTTTTTTTGATAATTTTGGTAGAATCATTCCCCCTAAGATGGAGGCCCACATGTGCGAGATGGGTGAATTATGACTCACATTTCCACATGAAAACATCACTCTGAACAAAACCCATGAGCCCAATTTTCTTCTAGAAACATTCAAAAATTCTGAATTATGTCTAGTACTAGATTAGCACAGGTTGGTACTAGAATAGGTGGAGCCTTGGTACCGGAATAGACTGGGTACCGGATCATGCTGCTTAAGAGTCAAAGTGATTAGGATCATACATAATCAAAAATTTAATCAAATTAACTCAATAAAACTAAACAAATCATGCTTTAATCATAAGTTACCTCTTATGCACGTGAACAAGGTCATCAAGTGTATTATGGAGGAAACAGTCAATTAGATACACATGGAATAGGTAAAATAGACTCAGATAGAAGGTAATATAGGGCATTAGAAGTGTCAAAATGGAGACTCAACAATAAGACTACATTTTCCACAGAGTGGGGATCCTACCAATATACAATAATGCCATTTGGATTGAAGAATGCCCCAGCCATATTTTCCAGGGTGGTGGTCGAAGCATTCAAAGGATTTTTGCATAAATTTTTAGAAGCATACTTTGATGACTGGACTATTTTTAGTTTGTTGAAAAATCATATTGAATGTCTAAGGATAATGTTGGACAAATGTAGGCAGTGTCAAATTGCTTTGAATTTGAAGAAATGCATCTTCTTCTCACCATTTGGAGTGCTATTAGGTCATATTGTATGCAAGCAAGGATTTTTGGTTGAACCCTCTAAAATTGCAATTATAGTTGATATGCCACCTCCTACTTTAGTCAAACAATTGCACACTACACTGGGCCATACTAGATATTATAGGAAATTTATCAAAGGATATTCCCAAATTACAACACCAATGGAGAAGTTGTTGAAGAAGGACTGCCAGTATGAGTGTGTATAAATTTCAATACAAATTAAGTATTTCCTGTGATTATCCTGATCTAACAATTATATGCCACTGTTAAATACAAAATTTCTTATACTATTATTCTTGCAGAAAATTAAACCACGATCACAAAGTGAAATATCAAGAACACATAACACAAAAGTTTTATCGGGAAAGCGTAAAGCTAAAAACCCCACTATAATATATTATGTATATCATGGATCATGAAACAATCTCATAAAAAACTCTAATCCAAGAGATCTCAGTACAATACAATCATCTCACATTGTCATACAAAAACTTAGCAAATACATGTTCCAATTCTGTGTCCAGACAGCCTACCTCCTCTGCACAATCCCTGCAATTAGAATTCTCACAATGAATTCAAATTGCCTAGTTTGCACATGATCATAAGAATATCCACTGCATGTGTGATTGCATGAGTGCACTTCACTCAAATCACAACTAATAGCCAAACTGTCCCTTTCACCTATTATCCCAACTCGGTCTCCACTGGATCTGACATGCATGTAGTTAACCGTGGCAAATCTTCAGTTGCATGTGAGTTCACTGATTGTGAATTAATGAATAATTAATTCACTGAACTCTCACTAGTGCAAGTTTAGTTACAACTAGTACAACTGAGCTTAACTCACT
>JASDQU010197551.1:0-15135 GCA_032191745.1 Picea mariana | reverse complement strand
TGTTAACCTCATCTAAAGAGCAGATTTATATGTGTTTACCAATCTGCCTAATAAACAGCCAAATAAATCTTGAGATTGCTCTTCTTGTCCTCTACAATATTCAGCTTATCAATATTACAGATTGTCCTCACCATTGCTTTTAGAGTTGGATTGATTAGTCTGATTTTAATAGACTCGTATCTCTCAAGTAAAGATCAATACACAAACAGATTGATAACTCTTATAATTCCCTGTATTCAGTAGTTATACCTTTGTGGGATACATACACAGGGAAGCCCCCCTAGTGGTGCTTATAAATCATCCTAAACTGAGGGAAGAGGGTGCTAAGGTGACAGTGGTGACTCTTCCGAGTTCCATTTGTCCTTTCACTTGGTGAAGGCTTTGCTCCCAAGGTGAGAGATCAAGTGGTAACAGGGCAGACAATAGACAAAAATTATATTTAGTGCTCATAATTTAAGAACCTTAACATAGCTAATTGCAGTTCATGCAAACTGTGCGAATGTCTTATTTCATCAAGGTTGAATGCATCGGATCTACTCAACTAATCACCTAAATTTTATTTTCAACATAAACTGTTTGAGATGTTGATGTGGCACTGCCGGCATGGCAACCATCATATAAAGTGGTAAATAATTTCTAGGATTTTTTTTGTTATTGCATCTTTATAACTTATATTTTTAAGTCAACATGATAAATTTAATGTTGAACAATTCACATTGACAACAACTTATTGATTTGTGTTAGATTTAAATGCAGAGAAAGGCTTCATGCAATGATTTTCCACGTGTGATGTTATTTCCAGAAGGGACAACTACCAATGGAAAGGCACTTATATCTTTTCAGACTGGGGCTTTTGTCCCTGGTTTCCCTGTTCAACCAGTCGTAATTCGGTATCCTCATGTACACTTTGATCCATCTTGGTAAGAATGTTGAGGTTCTGTATTCTTCTTATCATTGTTAGCTATAAACACTCTACTTTGTCTGGAGTAAGGATCCTTTTGATTGAGATTCTATGCTTTTTATCCAGGGGCAAAACCTCTTTATCAAAGCTCATATTTCGTATGCTCACTCAATTTCACAATTTTATGGAGGTGAGTCACATTTGATTTTCATGTTTTTTATTTGTTAAGTTGTGAAATTCGTAAATACATACTTATTTGTGAAAATCATTTGAAACTCTTCCTTTATCCAGTGTGCTGTATTACCAATAATTCAGAGAAAATAGTTGATCTTCTCTAACCTACACGTGTCTTTATTTGTCTCACCGCCCCAACATATTTTATTTTCCTTTTTTCCAAAGAAATAAATCCTTGTATTGATATCTCAGAGTAAGAAATCAAATACACTTTGACTGGCTTCTCAGCCCCTTGAACAAAACAGAAATTCCCCTTTCTTCCCAGAAAAAAACAAGCCTTACTTACTTCCCAAATTCAAACAGTTTCATCAGTTACAGCCTTACCAACATATCAACCCTTTTTGTCTACTCTAGTGCTTGATCGTTCAAAGAGATTAAAAAACTGTCTAATATTCTTATACATATTCACATTAAAACATCAAGTTCATCAAAACAATAATTTTTGCATTGCTGGTAGTGTGGTATTGTCCTTTGTGCCTTGCTCAATCAGTACTCCTTCCTGAACTGTTATTGCCTCTTTAGAAAGATTATCTTCCCTATGATTGAATTCTCTATAAATATGGATATAAGTGAGCTCTTCCATTTTCTCTTTCAGCCTCTGGATTCTGTCCATGACTGGTCATAAGGGAAAATTATGAAATCTGCTTCTTCCACTTACCCAGTCCAGAACAACTTTGGAATCTCCAAGGATCTGAAGCCTCTTTACCTTCTGTTCTACAGCTGTTTTCAATAAGATCCAAAGGCCAAGCAGTTCTTCCCTGTTATTTGTTCTCAACCCGGCTCCAAACTTCAGAGGAAATACAACAATTTGTTAGATTTTCTTATATTTTCAGAACAATAGATTTACCAGAACATTTAGATCTTCTTTTACATTTAGCAACCATATACTGAAAATATAAGAAGCATAAAACAAGCACAAGGAGACACAAATATTTGTCCTGGGAAAACCCCAAACCCGGGGAAAAACCCAGCCAACCTTTCTTAGATAGATTTTTTCTGATAATACAATCCAACCATGAACAAACTCTTCTTCACAAGAGCAAAACTGATAATGAAGAAACCCTGATACAATAACTTATCTCTTTCTCCTTGTCAAACCCTAGCAGGGTTAGACAACTGCAGCTGCAGCACCACACAAGGCTAGCGCACCTCTCCCAGAGATAGCGCACAAGAGAAACCACCAAGAATAACCAAGAACCCCAGATGCTGCAGTAGTTGTGTCTTCTCCTTGCCTCAGACTTGTGCCTCCTTCTTGAGCAAGATAGCTGAGTGAGTGAGTGAACAAATGAGCAAGACGTTACCTTATTTATAGTCTTTAAGTAACTTTTGCTGGGGTCGACTTCTCTTCTGGGAAATTCTATTCCCCCTTTATCTTTTCCCGTGGGCCGACTTCTCTTCTTGGGAATTCCATTTCTGCTTTATTCTTTCCCTGTGGGCCGACTTCTCTTCTGGGGTGTTCAACAATTATTCAATGGTCTTCCTTTGACTTCTGGAATCTTCTTCTCTAAGGAAGGTTGTCCGGGAGGGAATACTATTGAGATTTGGGTACCTTGGAAGGTGGTCTCCTTGTGTTTGTGAGTCTCTAAACACAAAGGGGGAGACTATTACCCTTAATACTTTACTTTATGTTCTAATTTCACGTTGATTTAAGAGACTTAAGTCAAAAGTGAAATAGGTCACTTAAGTTGTAAAGTGGCAATTAATTCACTTTGTGGGTGAATTAATAGACATAAAACAAACTAAGGAAACTTGAGAAAGTGGGTTTTCAAAGTGAGATTTTTGGATTAAATTTCACCCATTGATTAGACATGGCTAGATTGAATCTAGGCCATTGGTCTTTTAGATTTGGCCAAAGAGAGGCTAAAGGAAGGAAAAGGGTAAGGCCAAAGAGATTTAGGTGAGGAGAAGGAAGTGAAGAGAAAGAGAGAGTGAGGGTTTGGAGGCTCTTGGGCGCATTCTTGAGGAGAGGTAGGGCGCACAAGGGTGAAGGCTTGGCTTCTTGAGCTTGGAGGGTGCAAGCTTGCATGAGAGGGAGCATCCATGGAGAAGGGCGCATTTGCTTGAGCTTAGGCACATTTTAGGTGGAGGGGCGCTCTCATATGGCAAGGGGCGCATTCTAGGAAGAAGGCGCACTTGCTTGAGGACGTTGCAAGGCTTGGAGAAGGGCGCACTACATAGAGGAAGGGTTTTTGTGAGAGAGGGGTGCACCCAAGGCATAGGGGTGCTTGTGTTGAAGCTTGGACAGGAGGAGGGCGCACCAAAGAGAGGGGGCGCAGATGTCCAAGAGCTTCACCAAATATCGCAAGAGGTGGGCACATCTACAAGTTGGCAAAGGCAAAGGCAAAGTACAAAGGAAAGAGGCTAAAGGCTTATCAAGAGAAGAAGGGCGCACCAATGCAAAGGGCGCCTTTGTTCAAGGGCTAGTAGGAATATCTTCAAGGGACTCCAAAGCATCCAAGTTTGGTTGCTATTGTACCAGGTTCACTTGTATTTGTTTTCCTTATTGTACTCATGCTTTGAGATCTCCTGTATATACATCTCATTCTAAATTGGTTTTCCCTGGGGGAGTTTTATCCAGGGTCATGTTGACCAAAAATACTTGTGTCCAAATTTCATGCATGCTTAGTGTTTAAATCAGCAGTAGGAGCTTGTTAAGGTCCTAGAGGAGTGCTATATGTTTTGAGGTTTGCATGTACTAACATTGGGTTACTAAAACTACTTGCAAGGGCACCTTAAAAAAACATATATCCATCAGTTGAGGGCAGAATTCTTGGCAGATTAGAACAGACTTGTTTGCTGTCCTAAAACAAAAGCAAGGACAGATTTGGTTGATGAAACTTAGAGCCCAACAAGAGGTCAAAGACAGACATGTTAGGTAGCTCTCATAGTTCCTCAAAAATCTACAAATACCTCTCGTTGTTACCAAAACATCAACACTCCCTCTTAGCTAGGGAGGTATTCTTCCAAGATGTTTTGTTCTAGTAGTCACAATCACACCCATCCATTTCACATGGCATGGGCAAGACTACCACCATAGTCTCATGACTACGCTGCAAGCATCTAGTAGCCCCAAGGCTACTACCATAGTCTCACGACTACGCTATGAGCATCCAGTGGTACAAGAATACCGCCATAGTCTCACGACTACGCCACCATAGTCTTACGACTACTCTATGATCATCTAGTAGTACAAGACTACCACCATAGTCTCACGACTACGCTATGATGTTTTTTCTCTCCTAGTAGTCTTGATCACACCCATCCACTTCACATGGTATGGGAAAGACTACTACCATAGCCCTAAGGCTACACCATGGTCCCATTCACACCTAGCCACTTCACATGGTGTAGGCAAGACTACGCTACAAATCCCATTCACACCTAGCCACTTCCAATGGTGTAGGCAAGACTTGTACTAGGCTACATTTTGTAATTTTTGAGGAACTATGAGGGTTTCCCAATAGCCCTGTCTTATGACCTCTTGTTGGGCTCTACGTTTAGTCTCCAAAATTGTCCTTTGTTGCTGTTTTAGGACAACAAATAGTCAAGTACTTTTCTGCCTTCAATCTGATGGTCAAGTGTTCTTTGAGGTGCTCTTGCAAGTGTTTTCGTAACCGGTGGTTAGAACATGTAATATACTCAAAACAAATAACACTCCTCTAGGATCTTTACAAGCTCCTAATGCCGATCTAACAACTAAGCATACATGAAAATTGAACACAGGTATTTTTGGTTAACATGAACTTGGATAAAACCCCATAGGGAAAAGCAGTTTAGAATGAAAGTATATATGTGTGATGTCTAAAGCATGAGATACAACAAGTAAGCAATTACAATGAAACCTGATACTATAGCAACTCCTCTTGAGATGCTTTGGAGTTCCAAGAAGAGATATGTGTCCAAGCTAAGTGCACCCTCTTCCTTTGTTGCCAATCTCACTAAAACAATGCGCCCTTGATCCTCTGAGATCTGATGAAGAATCCCTTGCACACGAAGAAGCTCTTGTGTGCTACTTGTTATCAACCAGTTTGCACAATCTGGATTTCCTGAAGAGCCGCCAAAGAATGAGCAATCAATGCTCATATTTGCAGATTTCAGAGTTCAACAGGTCTTATAAAAGACCAATTTTTTCCGCATTTCCACCATTGTAATAAATGTCCTAAGTATGAGAGATTGTAAAAGGCTATTGGCCACCCAAGCCCAGGAGTGAGCACATACTTTGGAGTGTTTTTTTCTACTTAATTATTTTTTCTGCTTTCCTTAGTGAGAAGAAAAAAAATAATTTCTAAGTTTTTTGAATTTTCACTCAGAAGACTTAGTTCCAAAGCCGGAGTATGTGCTGGCAAGCAGGTTTTGGCATGGAAAATCCAATATCTAGTGTCAGAATGTATATAAGCTCATACTAGGACATAGTGTCTGAGTCATTTGGAAATTGCGGCTAGGTTTGATAGGTTTTTTTTAGTTTTCCGTGAATTAATTAAATTCTCGCAAAAATGGAATTTATTAATTCTGAGTTAATAAATGTAAAAAATATGGCATCAAATGTTGTCAGATGCCATATTTACAGTTGTTTTCCAGTCCATAGTATCATGTAAACCCTATTTCCCATCTTTCGAGACTAAAAAGTGATTATTATCACTAAAAAATCAATTTTACTCTAAATTTACGGAAAATGGGTAATTTAATTAATCTCCTAAAATTAAGGAGAATTGGGGAACATGATTGAGACATGTTTTTTCATGTCCCCAGTTGACTGAGGCCTAAAGGCGAGTTAGCTAAGGGAGAAGTCGACTTGATTGAAATTACATGGAGTGGAAGGAGATCCCAATGAGGGAACTTGACTCCCTCTCTTAAGTGGCGCATTCCCAAACCCTAGCGCATCTATTAAGGGACCCACGTCTCACTTAACTAACCCATCACTCCCCCTTACTCCCACTCTCACTTCCCTTCACTCGCCTCCACTCCCCTTTCACTCCACTCCCTCTCCCCTTTACTTAACTCCTCTCCACTACACTCCCCTTCACTCCCACGCATCTCCTCTTCACTCCCACGTAACTCCCTCATTTCCTCACGCATTACTTAAACCCTGAACCTAACCCTAGTGCATGCATTACTTAGGGATTGTCACCTCCCATTCCTATTTAAGAAAGGGTTGACCTCTCCTTTAGTTTGTGGAATCTTGGGCAAGAAAACATTGTAATGTTGTATCTTCTTCGGAAATAATAAAGACTTTGGAGCTAGCTTTGGTGTGTGGACTCAAGTGTGTGGATGAATGTTGGATACATGAGGTGATGTTGTATTGATTTTATGCATAGTATCTTTGCTATTTGGCTATTCATAGGGATATTGTTATCTAGATGGAGTAAGTTGTTTAATTTGTTTATTATTCAATTTACTTGTTGATCTATACTCAAACATTTCATTGCATGTGTGTTTTTGCTTAAACTAATGTGCTCTTGAAGATTTTGTGTAGAGAAACACCAAATACAAGAACTTGCAGGTATCAGTATTGTAGGTAATACCAATCTTTTGGAGAGGCAAAGGAGCTCGGTCGCTTCATTTTTTCTGTCCAGGGAGTTCTCAAGGAAGACATTCACCCTCTTCTTCACATCAAGGAGAGCCCCATAGCTCGAATTTTCCAAGCTCAAGCAAAACTTAGAATTTCGATAAAACTCTTTCCCCTACTCTCTTTCTTTTGGTTGCATGCTGTTTAGAATAGCTTCAAAGTTCATTTCAACATCTAAAGATTGCATGCATGTGTTTCCTAGATCTAATTACAAGTTTATCAATTTTTGAGAGTAGATCTAGGCATTTTTTAAAGCATTTTCTTGACCTTTTCATCTAGAGTCTAGGTTAAAGATTGTGTTTGATTTTAACTTCTTATCAAGCTGTTTAGAGGTTTACTGTTTGCTGTCCTAAAACAACAAACAAAAGTCACTAAGAAGAGCCTAAGTTAGGTCTGTTTTAAGTCTTAAAAAAACCCTAAAATTTACCTTTTTGCCTTGGAGAAATTTACAATTTCTTTTGATAATTTTTTTTATTGTTTAGAACTGTTTCTTAGCTTGTTCTAACTTGATTTGCTTGCTGTTTTATTGCAGCAATTACAGATTCAAGTGGAGACTCTGCCTGTTTTAGGCAAAATCAAGGCTTCCAGGGACCTTGGGGGGTTGTGACTTCATGAAAAATGAAGTTTCTCATTTCTATATTTTCTTCTTGTACTCTCCTTGACGATCCAAAAATAAGGATCCCTCTTCTTCTAAAGGAGCTAAAAGCTCAAAGAGAACTCTAAGTTCTCCATTGTAATAGTGCAATAAAAGCAGGCCTTTTGTGCCCAGTTTCTTCATCCCCTTAGGGGCATTTGTGTTGTGGTTTGCTTTTGTCTCTTAAGGTTGTGCATGCTTAAATCTAATAATCAGTTACACAAGTCAAACACACTACAACACTCTAACTTCATGCATGTTAAACAAATTCTCAGATTTTCATGCATATTCAGTTTCAAGTAATTTTCTCTTTTCAATCAGTTTTGCAAACAACATTTAATTTTCAAGTAATATCTTGTTGATCTCTCTCGAACACAAAGCAGTGTATATAAACCTAGTTGTTGCAATTCATTTCTTTCATTTTTATTTCTTTCAAGTGTTTGTGCAAGTGCCTCAATTACAAAGCARGGTGTATGATCTATCTGTTTTATTTTTATCAAGTAATTGAACCTTGCTCGTATAATTAGGGCAATCTCTGAGTGGGATTATTCGTCTAACACCTCTACCCTGGGTGGAGTGTGTCAAGTCAAGGGGTAACTGCCTCGTTGGACCTGCGGCGCACCCAGTCGGCAAGTTTTAGATTGGTGAATAATACATAAGGGGGCCAAACACTTTTCACCAACTAATTACAAAATTTACCTTAATAAAATCTTCGATCTACACTGCCCACGACTCCCTTTAAGACAGTGGTCAAATTTTACTTTCAATCTTTCTTATGTGAGCAGTTTTACTTATGCATGTTATCTAATTCTCTTTATGCTCTTGATTATTGTAGATGTTGTATCCTTTGATGTATAAATGTATCATGAACAAATGTTCTTTATGATGATGAATGCTAAGTGGTAAATGATCGAATTTCATTTTCAGCTATTAACTCCTAGAATAAAGTATTTTCTTTCTTAGTTTAGAAAAGCCTTAGTTTTATTTTTATAGGGACTACCTCCCTTGGCTTCGCTAGGAGTTGGCCTAGACGGAGGAGTTGAGGATTAGGTGACAACACCTTGACTCGAGACTTGCCCCCAAGGACATAGCAAGTGGATTGAAGGTTTCTTCCACGAAAACCCAGGTGTGTATTAGGACGGCAACACTACCTATCCACTGAAACTGACGGATCTGCGGTTGTCCAAGTATAGCTAGTGCCTGCTAAGTGTGCTCCCTCCTCCAAGCAAGAACAACCACCACAAAAATAAAGAGGGTCTAAGCCTCCATGAGAGGAGGCGCACAAGCTTCCCTCAACCATAGCCTCCATCCTCATCTCCATGCTCTCTCTCAAACTCTCCAAGTGAACAAATGAGTGAATGGGCCTTCTTAGGCCCTATGCGCCCCTCTTGAACCATCATAAGGAAACCTAAAAGATGAATGGCTAGGATCAATCCAAGCCATCTCTAATCCATGGTTGAGATCTCTCCAAAAGAATCTCAACTCAAAACCCACGTTGGGTTAAGTTTCCTATGTTCACTTTATGTCCCTTCATTCACCCACTTAGTGAATAAAATGTCACTTTTGCCTTAAGTGACAAAATTCCAGCTTTTTGACTTAAGTGAAGTCAAAGTGGAATTAGACATAAAGTACAAGGTACATAGTCACAATGTATTTACCTCTTGTGGTTAGAGACCCAAAACCACAAGGGGACCACTTCCCAAGGTGTAATGTTCCTAACTTGGCTAGTCTGGGAAATACTGATAATCTGATGTATCTACTGTAGATAATTCATTGTTATAGCATATAAATGACTATATAGATGATAAATGAGACAAAAGACTACAAATCTTATATTATGATATCTCCGTGAGTACAATGCCGAATGCGGCTGAATAAAATGAATCACTCGGCTAGATCAAATGACAAAGGGATCTTAGTCGGAATACAATAAGCAAACTACATGATAATACCCGATAATAGATGAGCATTGCGGGATCAATAGATGAGTTGGAACTATGGCAGCTCGCACGGTAATTGCTGAAAGTCCGGAAAGTTCGCCCTGGTGGCTAAACCTCTCGGAATGGCTTGGAAGCTGTCCCAAATGGTGCGCCCTGCTCTACCCCTCAGTCTTGGTGACTGACCGGCCCCTCTGCTGGTGTGTTTGGACCTCGGATGGATACCCCTGGGGAATGCGTCCCTCTGCCACTGGAAAACTGCACCCTAGAGATTCCACCGTCGGAATCGACTGAGATGTGTCTTAAAATGATCGCCTTGGCCTACTGTGAAATGGGTCGGAAGGATTTCCCTGGATCTGATTTGATGATCGCTCGAGAACCCCAAATGTGTCCGCCCAAAGTGTCGCACTCCCAATGTCTGGAAATTGCGCCCCATATGATTCCTTCGTCGGAATCTGACGAGGAACCAAGCAAAAGATGCACCTTGCCTTCCTCTCAACTGGGTCGGAGGGAAATCTCTAAAATCTCTTTGGATGGGACAAGTCGATCCACTGAACCTCCTCAGAAGCTGCACCCTCACCCTGAATAAGTGCGCCCTTGCTACTGGAACCTGTGTAACTGCTGCTGAAGAATGATGGAAGACCCGTGTGATCTTCCCGGTGACTAGGGTGTGTCTCTCAATATCGAAATCAACTAACTGGTGTCTTCCTCTTGGAATCCACTGAACTATCTCTCCTGAGATGCGCCTCTCTCCTCAATGACAAGTCAAAATCTACATAATCATGAATTAGGTCGCTGAACCTTCTCTTATAGCTGCCTGAAACCCTAATTCGCTGTTGACTTCTAATTTTAGCTCGTTTGTTCTATTTTTAGCCCAAATTGGCTTAAAAGCGCTTTTAACCACTTTTAGCTCAATGTCACTTTCCAAATATAACACCTTTGACTGGAGTGACTTCTAGTAACCTTGTTTACCCCTTTCTGGCCCTGGCTATAGTCTAACGGGGCGGTTAAGACCATTAAGATTTCTCTCTAGAGCTCCTATTTGGAAAGGGACATTACACAAGGTACACCGAAACTCAACACTCCCTCTTACTGAGGAAAGTGTTTCTCACCAAACCCTTCTTGTCTCTGAAGTAGACATGCTTGCCCCTTGGCAAGGCCTTGGTGGGAATATCTACAATCTGCTCGTCAGTCGGAATGTACTGAAGATGGACTGCCCCTCGCTGAACCCAATCTCTGATGAAGTGGTATTTGATCTCTATATGCTTCGACCTGTCATGGAACACTGGATTCTCAGAGATTTTGATACATCTCTGATTATCGTAGTGAATGACAGTCGGAGGCAACTCCTGACCAAATAATCCTACCGACAACTTACGAAGCCAAATGGCCTTGCAACTGGCTTGACTGGCTGCCATATACTCTGCCTCGGCTGAACTCAAAGCAACTGACTTCTGTTTTCGACTGTACTAGGAAACAAGTCTTGTCTCCAACCCAAAACAATACCCTGAGGTGCTCTTCCTGTCAATAGCACATCTTGCCCACTCTAAATCTGTGTAGCCAACCAAACTCACTCCATCTCCTATGACATAGTCCAGACCATAATCCACTGAACCTGCAATGTACCTCAAAACATGTTTTGCCCCAATCCAGTGAACACTTCTCGGCTCCACCATAAACTGGCCGAGAGTGTTCACGACAAAACAAAATTGGTCGAGTGTTGATAGATACATCAACGATTCGATCAACTGCCTGTATCTTGTAGCATCCACCAACTGGGAATTTGAAGCACTAAGCTTCTTCCAGTTGGTGACCATGGGTGCTGACATAGGCCTGCAGTCCTGTTGATATTAAGGTAGTTGCGGGAGATGTTAACCTTTGACAAGACTAGAATATTTTGGTAAGCAAGAAAAACCCTAAAATGTTGGATAATAACCCTAGAAGACAAATCGACTCAAGAGAATATTTAATATTGAGTTATTAGCCTCCAGAAAGAGAAGTCGGCCCAATCAAGTGAGATAGAGCAGTATAAATAGAGGGTGCTAGAGCTCATTTGACACTCACTCACTCACAACTGTATAAGACTAGTGGTGCGTAAGTTTGGAGAGGGAGTGCAGTTGCAGCTGCTGCAACTGGGATTTTGGCTTTTGGTTGGACTTTCTCTCAGTGCTCTAGCCTTGGAGAAAGGTGCGCTACCTTGGTTGGCTATTGGTCTGCTTCCAGAATTATTTTGTTTGTCAAGGTTAAGATGCTCGGGGGTGGCCTTTCTGCCTATGGCTGGGTGACAATATTGCTATGTAAAAACGAGCACGTCTCTTTATTTCTAACAGGTTATGGGCCCACACTATCTTCAGATAGTTTAACCACTGGAAGATAGATTGGGAAGTTATTTGTTAAGCTCGTTATGGCACCCGTTACAACTGCAACTAGGTTTTTTGATTATGCAGCTGCAACAAACCTTAACCCTTGTGTTTGGGCACTTATGATGAAGCATTTGACCTAATTCCTTGAGATCCTAGTGTGCCCTAGCCTAGTGCACCTCTTGGTACCCTTAGCTAGCAAAAACGTTAGGTTTGAAAATCTGATCAAAGTCAAAGTCAAAGGTTGACTTCTGGTCAAATTGATTCTGTGGTCAAAGTGAAATTTTAGAGTTTCTAGCTTGTTCTAATCATTGAATCTAATCTCTTCTTGTCAAGATGGTATCTAGTTTCAGATTGGAAGACAAGCTGGACGATGCTACAAGAGTTCTAAGGTATGCACTTGTATATGCTATCCAAGTTATATCATCTAGCAAAATGTGAGTGTGTTTGCAGGAAAAGTATTAGAGACCTTGTTCGAGCTGTAATCTTGGATTCAATGCATTCAGAGGAACAAGCACACCCTCCATAGTAGTTGAGGTTTCAGGTTCCGGTTTTGATTAAATTGTTAAGCTTCAAATTTGTGTATATGAAGGATTATAATTGCTACATTACAAATACTCGACTGCATATGAATACTATTGATATAGATGCTTATTGTACTTGTTCGCAAGCTGAACTAACATCTCCTCTAGATAGATATTTCTTGTTTGCTCTTGTTCTTGTTCTGGGCAGGTACCCTTGTGAAATATGCTTGATGAACAATCCTTGCGGAAGTTGTCATAGAAGAAGTTTATAAGGATGACACAACTGCCAGATGGGCAACAATCGGAACAGATAGAAACAAACTTAAAGAGACTCAGAGGAGTCAGACTCGAAGGAAGTCAGAAATCAAAAGGAAACCAGAACAAGCTTGTGACACTTTGTAGAAAGCAAAGAGATGCATTAGACGGAAGCATGGAATCTCTCAAGATGGAGGCAACTGATCACAAAATTCCAAAAGAATAGCATGCATATTGCTCATTCAGGCATGAAGTCGGGATTAGGAGGGAGCCGATCCCCAACGATATGACCCATTGAAGAAGAATCCGTAAAGACTATGAAGTATCTATCCATGTTCTTCATTAGAAGTAGTAGCCATGATAAGCAGGACGTGTTCAGTTTGACTCTAGAAGAAGTCTTCTTCGAAAAGAAGCCTTGAATATCCTTGGTTGTCCATCTACATTTATGTTCCTATGACGAAAGGTTGGAGCCTTTAGGAAAGAAGGGCATGTAATCTATAGAATATTCCATGGACTCCAACATTGAAGAAAAACATGAGGAAAAACATGAAGATTCCAAGAAAGAAAGAAAAGTCGGAACAATCAATTGAACCAGTTTGAACCCACTAGAAGCAGTCAAGAAGAAGGAATGGAAGGAAGTTGTGATGAAGAACAATGTATGTGAGAAATTGTGAAAAATACTTAAGCATTGATAGATACAAGGCGAGACTCAGGGCTAGAGGGTTCTCCCAGTAGGAGGGAGAAGACTACGATGACAACTTGTTCTAGTAACTGGATATACCTCTACCCGAGCCATTATGTCTCCTGCAGTATCCATGGGTTGGAGTTTACATCAGATGAATGTAAAGACTGTTCTTCTCAACAGAGTAATTGAAGAAGCGTATGTAGAGCAACCTCAAGGTTTTGAGGTATACCAGAAAGAGACCATTATATGCAGATGAAAGAAGACCTTGTATAGATTCAAGCAAACTTGGTGCAGAGCCTCTCATGTACAACAAAAGCATGGTGAAAACTTCCTATGACAGAGGAAGTATATTGATATGGTTCTTCAGAAGTCCGAGATGATGGATTGCAAATCCATGGCAAACTCCCATGATGACAGATCTGAAGAAGTTGAGAGACTAATCCATTAGACCCGTTTTTGTATCGACAATTAATTGGCTCGTTAATGTATTTGGATAATACTCAGCCGGATATTTGTTTTGTGGGACGTTTAAGTTATGATATACAGTTGCATGGATTTATCGATTCAGATTGGGTAGGGAGTGCAGATGACAGAAGAAGTGCTACTTGGATATGTTTCAGTTTGAGCTTTTCCATGATGTCATGGGATAGTAGGAAACAAAATTCTATTGCACTCAACACTACAGAAGCAGAGTATATTGCAACTTATGATGCTTGTACGAAAGTAGTGTGGCTCCGTAAGTTGGTTTCTGGACTGTCTGATCAAGTGTTGAATTTTACTGTGATATATTGCGATGATCAGAGCTATGTGAAGCTTTGAGAGAACCCAGTGTTCCATGACAAGTCGAAGCACATTGAGATCAAGCATTATATTCTCTGTGATAAAGTCCAGAGGGGAGAAGTGGTTCTCTAGTATATCTCCACAGATGAGCAGATGGTAGATATTTTGGTAAAGCCTCTGTCTAAGATGAAAAGTTTCCATACTTAAGGGACAAGTTGGGGCTCGTGGAGATAACTTCCTTATTGAAAAAGGAAGTGATTACTCCCAAGTTGGGAGGGAGCACTGATATGTTATTGATTTATGGACAGTCATTTTACAGTTCGGAAAATGGTCCAGGTTGGGCAGTTTGTTTCCAGTCTAGAAAGTGGTTCGAGATTTCCGACGGACAGTCATTTTCCAGTTCGGAAAATGGTACAGATCGGACAGTCATTTTCGTAATGAAAATGGTCCGATAGATTGCTAATATACCATAGACAGTAATTCCCCTTGTGGTCAGTGTGGGGGAATGGTCTAGGACAATCATTCTTCTTGGTAGTCACTTTGAGTAGTGGTCAAGTAGAATGGTCTGCCTCGCTGGGCAGTCATTCTTTCGAAGTTCACAGTTGTGAGCAGTTCCGAAGAATGGTTCGTTTTGGAGGTTGGTGCAGGACAATCATTTCCATAAGAAATGGTCCGGACACTCATTCCCTAGGGTAGACTCATTCTCTCCAGGTTGCACTGTGATTAGTGCTGGAGGAATGGCCCAGTTAGGTGAATGGTCCAGGTTCAACAATCAGGGACAAACATTCCCTACGACAGACTCATTCTCTCCAGGTTGCACTATGATTAGTGTGGGAGGAATGGCCTAATTGAAGATTTTCCAGGTCCTAACAAGCTACCAACTAGGTCCGTCTTTGACCTCAAGTTGGTTCTAAGTTTCAACTGTCAAACAAGGGTTTGCTACTGTTTTATAACAACAAACCGTTCAGTAACTTCTTTGTTCTGTTACGGTTAGATAGGCCATTAAGGTGCTCTATCATGTAGTTTTGTCACAAGATGTTAGCACATGCATACCATAAGCTATATAACACACCTATAGATCTTTTAGAGTTGAAATAATGTTGTTCTAAACACTAGCATACATGAAAATGAACATAGGTATTTTTGGTCAACATGACCCTGGATAAAACCCCCTCAGGGAAAACCAGTTTGGAATATGAGTGTATATATGTGGAGAATAGAAGGTGGAATACAACATGTACAATAAACAAATGAACTTG
>JASDQU010197550.1:0-19543 GCA_032191745.1 Picea mariana | reverse complement strand
ACTTCTCCCAGAGAAATAAACCTTCAAAAATTTACCAGTCTGGCTGAGGATTTACTCCTTTCCGCTATACTACTGGCTTCCATCCACCTTCGAAGCAATCGAGAACAAACTTGGAAAATATGTGAAGACATCGGAAGCAACCCTAAAAGAGAGATATACATCCTATGCAAGGATTTGCATAGAGATGGATTTTTGAGGGGCAGTCCTAGAATCCATAAGCCTAGAATTCAAGGATGAGGAATGGATACAAAGCATTGACTATGAGCAGATCCCATTCAGGTGCAGAATATTCCATGAACATGGACACCTAGTCAGAGAATGTTCTCTCAATAAACAACAATAAGTGGAAAACACCAAAATACAATAGGATGAGGATGGGTTTATAAAGTCGAACCACAGAAATAGAGCAAACAAGAAACCAAGTAAAGCCCCAACATGAATAAATCTAGAAGCCAGGACTAGAATAGAAGGGCGGGGCAAGACCAACAAAGGGTAAGAATGAGGAAAGGAAAAGGAAAAGCTAAAGAAGCTAGGGAATAAGCAACAAATGAGAACACAGATAGTACAAGAAATAATATGGAACAAAGGGGTAGAACAACTCCTATGGACAGAGAAACCAGAGATGCCAACACCCCCATGCAAGAGGTAGAAGGAGACTCAGAAATGACACCAATAAAGGTAGGTATGGAAGATCCTGATCTCAGAGATATTGTGGAAAGGGAAGGAATAGATCTCCTGAACATACTGGAGCAATGGAAAAGGAAGGGCGTATATAATGTACCAGCGAAACAACTAGATCATATCCAATACCTCTTCCTCCTAAGGGAGAAAGAAAAATCCAGAGGGCTCAAGCACACGCACGGGGAGATAGGACACCTAGGAATCAAAGCACATGAGAGACAATCACAACTCTCACCCAAGCAGACAAGAAGGAAGAAAGGAAAGAAATCAAATAGCGTAGCCCTACAAGAACTAGGAGCTCTACTAATAAACTCAAGTAAGATAAAAAAGATCTTTCCCAACTCCCCCCCACATGTTTAAATGAATATTATAACATGGAATATAAGAGGCCTAAACAACCCACGAAAGCAAAGAATCCTTAAAAATAGACTGAGGAAGGAACAACCGGACCTCTATTTCATCCAAGAGACAAAATGAATTGTAGACAGAATGGAAACAATCAGCAACAAACAATGGAGAAAGCACAAGATGTTGGTTGTCGAAGGACCACAGATGGTAGGAGGTATTCTCACTTTGTGGAACCCACAAGTGATGAATATACTAGCAGTTGAAGCCACCATACACACACTTTCGATTAACATGCAAATCATAGGTAACACAGAGGTGATTATATGCACTAATGTGTATGGACCCGAGATGTTGGAGGAAAAGAGAAGAATTCTCCTAGACCTAGAAAACCTAAAAGCTCGTTCCAAAAACCTCCACTGGATCCTGGCAGGGGACTTCAACATCATCATGACACTTGCGAAGAAAAAAGGAGGCACTGGGAGATTGGATAGAGATTCATAAGAATTTACAACTTTCATTAGCACAGAGGAGATTGTGGACATCAGAACCAGTAATGGTCAGTTCACCTAGAACAACAAACGGATAAATCGACATCAGGTAGAGACAAGGCTAGATAGATTGTAACACCCCAAGTTTTGAACCCCCATTTTAAATAATGTATTGTTACAATGACGAGAGGCCAAAGTGCCCAAACAATTATTAAAAGGCCAGTGTGCCCAAGACATGTAATGTTTTTATCATTATTAATAATAAATACATGGTTGGCTGCTAGACGGACAAGGACTAAAGTTATAGGGGGCTATGATTCCACAAGAGAGGAGGATTGAGGGGCTAAGTGTTTATTCCTATTCTAATTACCCCTTTTTTTTCCAAGGGAGGGGATTAGTTACTTGAACTTCTTGGGGAAGGCTAGGAGGTTCTTGATTCCCCACAAGATTACATAAACCCGCCTCACACACTTTCATGCACCCACTGACCCATTCATTGATCCATCCTCATCCGCGTCTTGGCTCGGGGAAAGAGAGTCGAACTGCTGAAGATAAGTCATGGGATAGTTGACTCTAGTGGTCATTGGTGTGATCTATCTGTGACCTGAGGCCGCATGTCTGAGATGCGTTGGCCTGTGTCCAGTGTTTCTCAAAACTGTGAGTCTTGAGAGTTCCAGCATTGATATTCTAGACCAGTTGTGTTGGAGACCGAATAATGAGAAGGACTACCTGAGGGACTGCGTGGCAGAGAAGGGTGGAGTTTCATTCTCTTGGGTGGTGCAAGCTGGGTAGAAGAGAGTTGGGTACTTGGATTACTGTGAGAGATGGGAAGCCTGTGAGAGCTTGGGTGCTGACTAGTTTGGGAAGCCAAGTAACATTTTGGAACCATCCTAGTGGATTCATAGCCTTGGCTCGGGAGTGGCGTTATTGTTGAGTTTTGGAACAGTAGTGTCTACAGTTGGGTGGAACATCCTTGGTCTACAGCTAGTTGATGTCATATTTCATAAAGATAAGTGCTCTTTGTTGTGATATTATAATCTGTGTGTGAATCTATTTTCCATTGTATATTTAATTATCATTTAATTGAATATTTAGACTATGAATGCTTGTTGATTACTGTTGTGCATGTCGTTAAAGTCTTTTCTTTTATTCATATTTAAAATTTAAAGAAGATATCGGTAAGAGAAAGAAGTCCAAGGGAAAGCTTGAAGGTAGCATGCCCCGGCCTGTGGGTGGTTGGGTATGTTACAGTTTGGTATCAGAGCTTCTGGTTGAAACATCGGGCCGGTATGGGTCGGGTCTGTTGGTTAGAGTCTCAAGGTCGAGATCGAATTCTGACCGTGGAGTTGAAAAGCTCAGGAGGAATGGCATTGCAGAATATACACAGGAGATAGAACGTCAGAGACCCCTGTAAGGTGTTATCACATATAGTTTTCAAGGGTAGTAGGTCATCCAAGTTCATGGTCTGCACAAGAAGTGTCAAAGCGTAAAGTTCAGAGCAGTATATTATGGACTCAATGCAAGCAAGCAGACAAGCTTATCTTTCAATGAAAGAGATCCATCAAGCAAATCAGATCAATGGAACACGGGCATGCAAAATTCCAAAAGTGCGCGAAGTATAGCTCCATAGAAAAAGGTATGAAATCACAGGTCAAAGGAAGATTAGATCTGGACCGTTGATCCGACACTGGTGAAGTCAAAGAATCAGGAATCGAAAGAAAGGAGGTAAGCTAACTTCCGACTTCGTGAAACACGAAGTCCCGAAACGCTCGAAAGTTGGGCCCCAGGTCATAGCGGAGGTCACATGGGAGGGGTCCATAGGAAGGGAGTTGTTCTCCCTATCCTCTAGTTCGAGAGTTTGAAAATCGGGTGAGTCGGGAGTGGCCCACATCGAAGCACCCGAAACGTGAAGTCGCGAAGTGCCCAAGAATTGGGCCCATGGTCACAGCTCATGGTCAAATGGAAAGTGGGTCCAGGAATAAAGGTTATTCCCCATCGCATGGAGCTGACCGAGGTGGAGTTCCGAGGAAGAGATCATGGTCATCAAATGGAAGGAGGGACGTGGCAGCAGATAAGTGAATCATTAATTCGTGATTCCCTGAAATTGGCAAAGGGAAAAGCATTGAACTTGTGAAGTGCGAAGTTGCGAAGAACTCAGGAGTTAAGTGCCAGGTTGTGGCTCGAGGTCGCATGAAGAAGAGGTTGACACCAAGAGCTCTAGGAGCATGAAGGAAATGGTGTTGATTTCATGAAGACTTGCACCAAAGGTCATGGTTTCACGTATTCGTTACAGAGTGAGACCACCATGGTTTCAAAATGTCGGATGAAGCTCGAAGAATCGTTAGTTGTGCATTGCAGCTCTTGGGGCGTTATCCCCGCCCTAATATCGATGAAATTAATTAATGTAAATGGGGTGGTGGTTGAAACCTCGTCTCACCCCATAAACAGAAGGCATGGAGTCTCCGATGCAAGGGTCAAAGATGTCATCTCGTGGTACCCATGTGGGTAGATTTTACTGCAAAACCCATGTCGATCTGAGCTCGTGTCTGATAGAGGAGTGCATGTTCAGTTTGACAGAAGAACTCATCGATGAAAATCCTTGAAAGCAGTGGCCATATCACGTCCTTGGTGGTTGTGGACAATTCTAAGTATAAATAGTTAGTTTTGATGTTTTGTTAAGGTCATCAACTAGTTGAGCAGAGCTCCCTATTTTGTAATGTTTTGATGCCAGAACTATTCTTTCGTTATGTATTGGATTTGAGACTTTCAGATTAATAGAAGCCAACCTCTTTTCATCTATTTTTAAAAACTATGCTAAAACACTAGGGCATAGAGGATCAAGTCGAGGTTTGTTATGTTGTTGTAATGTAGGTTTGATTGCAACATTATTGTGCCCAGTTTTAGTCAACTTCCTTGTTATCTTTTCCCCTCTTACACTGAATGGCTTAGTTGTGACTGTGTTGTTTGGATATATTTCAGTGTTTGAATCTTGAGCTTAAAAGTGATATTGAGTCTAAGTGTTTCTTCTCCAAGCTCCTTGAAATCCTGATGCTCACTGTAGTCTTGTTCACCTTTCTCACTAAGTTTTCCCTCTGCTCACACTTAAACTCAATTCACTTACTGAAGTTAGTTTTGGCCCTCACTTCCCTGTGCATTTCTTGTCCAGTTTTGTGTTGAACATCATTCATATATTGAGTTTTATCCAATGACCTCCACTCATATAAAACCAACATCCACCAAAAACTATGATGGGTACTGGGCTTATCCTCCCACAATCTAAGGGTGACTTTCAGTGCTAACATTCTTGACGTAGTTGTCGGGGAACAAATTGAAGACTTTTCCCTGGGTAGAATGACAAAGATCTTCTGATTCTGAAGGTGCATCAGATATCAGAACCATTGAAGATTTCATCTTGCACCTGGCAACTCCACTACTTTGACTCCATTGTTTCATTTTTGGTTTCCAGAGGCAGACACATGAGGTCTACTTCACAGCTGCTTCTAGTTGCACCTAAAGCTGACCCAGAGGGAATTATCAAGAGAGGAAATCTTTCTCAAGAAGGCTTTAGTTGTTGTCCCGGATTGAAAATCTCCCTGGGAGAACAATAATGACCAGATATGGTCTTTCATGGTGAACAAAGACTAGACACTTTCAAGATACGCATTATTCACCTAGCGACTCCATGATTAAAGGATCCAATGGCGACGTCGTTGTTCCGAAATTAGTCGGCGACTCCACTAGCTTACAATGGATAAGATCTTGTCTCGGAGGTTTTCTCCTTTTAAATTCTCTGTTGTTCCTGGTTTTTCAAATGTTGTTCCTACTGTGGATCACTGGGTTTATTTTTTGCCCATATTTAGAGAACACGGAGATGACAACCCTGTCAAGCATCTCTGTGAGTTTCATGAACTCATGCATCAATGGGAGATACATCATGAGGATGTATTAATGAATATGTTCATGTTCTCATTAGACGGGGATGCTTGTGAGTGGTATCAATCCTTTCCCCTTGCTATCATCTCCTCCCTGAGAGAGCTTCATGCAACTTTCAATACTCAATGTCAAAAGTTTTATTCCTCAAAGTTAATTCATCATAGTTCTTGTGAGGAATATAGAGATGGTGTTCAGGAGATAGTTCATTCTTACAAAAGCTGTGAGAATGAAGGATATACCTCAGAGGAGTTGATGGAGCTGGTAAAATCTTTTTCTGCAAGAATAGAGGGATTCGAGGAAGATTTCGCTTGTTTCTCTTATGAATAAAATGTAGAGGATATTTTGGTCCTTGAAACAGATGTTCTTGGCAGCCTTGCTTATGATGAAGACATGATGTTGGATACTGACCAAGAACAAATATCTTTTGACATATATCCCAGTGAAGACGACAAAGAGAGGATCTTTTCCATGGTTCTTGTTTATAGTGATTGTGAAACTGATCCTAGGGAGAGCCATGAAGGAGAAAAGGAGGAGCCACATCTCTCGGCTATATTGGCTCATAGTTTTTCCCCTTCCAATTTCTTAGCCATATCTGGTTATCCACATCTAGTGATGTCTATAAACGAATGGGATGATTATCTTCTGAGATTCAGAGGAAGCGAGCATGACCATCCCGGTGAGCACTTAAGAAATTTCATGTATGCATGCTTGAACAGGGATTCTTTCACGAGGATGTCTGGATCAAGATGTTCAGTTTTTCTTTAGAAGAAGATGCTCTTGGATGGTGTCTATCTCTCCCTATTGCTAGTATCCATTCTTTGAAGGATTTTCACGGTTCTTTTAATTCGTATTACAGGAAGATTTACCCGTCTCATCTTATTTTTTATGACTATTGTAAGAGGTTTTCACTCCACATTCTGCAGACGATAGAGTGTTCCTCGTGTGATGATTCCAGTGAATATTTGATTGAGAGAGAAAGCAAGGATGAAAGTGAGTATTTTGCAAATACAGATGAAACATTTTCTCTTTCTATTTCCCAAGAAGAAGTCCTTCCAAATATGATTGATGATAGTGCTAATGATGGCATAACTATGGATGCATTATTTTTCGCCCCTAGTACACCTGCTATCTCAGATTTAAAAGAAGAAATGGTTGAAGAAAAGAATTAATATATTGCTCTTTTCTCTTTGCAAGATAAAAGAGTTTTGCGCTCACCTACCTCTGAAGAGTATTTAGAAGCAGAAAGCATAGGTTGCCAATCTTCTTATGAAAGAGAAATATCCTACCAAGAGAATCATGATAGAGAGAAAGAGCCATCCATGGATATACATGAAGAGACTTCTTTCTCTCAGCTAGCAGATGTTATTGGAGTAGACAAAATAGAAATGAAAGAGCTAAAGGTGTAGTTTATGTCCTGCCTTGAACCTGCAAATGAGAAAGTATCACTTGGGATCAGCCAACCCGCAGCAGTTCTCTACCCACCTCTACACGCTGAGAACATCGAACGATGTGTGAGCAACAACGAAGTGCAGGAGGTAATTTCTTACCAGATGAGCTTTCCTGATTATAAAATTTTTGACCCCGTGGCGTTATATATGGAGTTGTGTTTTCCAAAAGCATTGGAGACTTCAAGGTTATTTATATTATCATCACTTAGGGGTATGGTCGGTGTTCCAAATCATGTTATTGTTCTATTTTCATACTTAACTTACCTTTTGTGGATCATTTGCAGCGAAGAAAAGAATTATATTATCGAGCAATTTGGGTGGCTATGGTGGAAGTTTGTTTTCACCTAGCACTTTGTAAAATTAGTTAATCTAGAAGTGTACATAAATAAGATCCTTCTGGATCCCATGTGTTTGTTTTCTTTTTTAGTAGAGTAGTGTACATATTTCCCTATTTTCTTGTGTTAAATTTTTGAGCTCGACTCCATATCCCAACAGCTAGGTACTGGAACTGCGCGTTCTTGGCAGCTCGCAGGGAGCATGCCATCCCCTATGGAGCCAAATATTATCACATATAGTTGTCAAGGGAAGCAAGTCATCCAAGTTCATGGTATGCATAAGAAGTGTCAAAGTGCAGTGTTCAAAGCAGTCTGTTATGGACTCAATGCAAGCAAGCAGACAAGCTTATCTTTCAACTACGAAGATCCATAAGGAAAATCAGATCGACGGCGCGCTGGCATGCGGAATTCCAAAAGTGAGAGAAGTATAGTGCCATAGAAAAAGGTCTAAAGTCACAAGTCAAAGGAATATTAGATATACATCATTGATCTGACACTGGCAAAGTCGGAGAATCAGAAATCGAAAAAAAAGGAGGTAAGCTAACTTTCGACTTCATGAAACGCAAAGTCTCAAAACGCTCGGAAGTTGGGCCCTAGGACATAGAGGAGGTCACATGGGAGGGGTCCATAGGAAGGGATCTAGCACTCTCTAGGCTCTAGTTCAGCAGTTCATAAATTAGGCGAGTCGGGAGTGGCCCACATAAAAGCACTTGAAACACAAAGTCGTGAAGCGCCCAGGAATTGGGCCCATGGTCACAGCTCGTGGTCATATGGAAAGTGGGTCCAGGAAGAAAGGTTAGCCCCCATCACATGGAACCAACCGAGGTCAAGTTCTGAGGAATATATCATAGTCATCAAATGGAAGGAGGGATGTGGCATCATATAAGCGAATCGCTAATTCGTGATTTGGGAAATAGGCAAAGGGAAAAGCGTCGACCTTGCGAAGTGAAAATTCACGAAGCACTTGGGAGTTAAGCACCAGGTTGTAGCTCGGGGTCACATGAAGAAGAGGTTGACACTAGGAGCTCTAGGAGTGCAAAGGAAAGGGTGTTGATTTCACGAATACCTTCACCAAAGTTCGGGGTTTCCCGTGTTCGTTATAGAGCGAGACCACCATGGTTTCAAAATGCCGAATGAAGCTCGAAGAATCATTAGTTGTGCATGGAAGATCTTGGGGCGTTAGCCCTGCCCTAATCTCGATGAAAATAATTAATGGAAATGGGGTGGTGGTTGAAACCTTGTCTTACCCCATAAACAAAAGGCATGGAGGCCCTGACACAAGGGTCAAAGTTTTCAGCCCGTGGTACCCTTGTGGGCAAATTTTGCTGCAAAACCCATGTCAATCTGAGCTCATGTCTGATAGAGGAGTGCACATTCAGTTTGATAGAAGAACTCACAGACACAAAGCCTTGAATGCATGGCCAGATCACATCCCTGGTGGTTGTGTATAGTTCTGAGTATAAATAGTTAGTTTTGATATTTTGTTAAGGTCGTCCACTGGTTGAGCAAAGCTCCCTATTTTGTAATGTTTTGATTCCAGAACTGTTCTCTAGTTATGTATTAGATTTTAGACTTTCAGATTAATAGAAGTCATCCTCTTTTCATCTCTTTGTAAAAACTATGCTAAAACACTTGGGCATGGAGGATTCAGTCGAGGGTTGTTATGTTGTTGTAATGTAGGTTTGATTGCAGCGGTATCGTGACCAGTTTTAGTCGGCTTCCTTGTGATTTTTTCCCCTCTTACACTGAATGGATCAGGCATGGAGGATAAAGTCACGTTGTTGTATCTACATGGTGATGTAGGTTTGGTCATTGTGTTGTTGTGAATGTGTTGTTTGGACTTATTTCAGTGTCTGAAGCTTGAGCTTAAGAGTGACCTTGAGTCTGAGTTTTTCTTCTCCATGCTGCTTGAAAGCCTAATGCTCATAGAGGTCTTGTTCAAGTTTATCACTAAGTCTTCCCTTTGCTCACACTTAAAATCAATTCAATGACTGGCGTTAGTTGTGGCCCTCACTTCCCTGTGCATTTCTTGTCCAGCTCTATGTTGAACATCATTCATATATTGAGTTTTGTCCATTGACCTCCATTCATATAAAACCAACATCCATCAAAAACTCTGATGGGTACTGGGCTTATCCTCCCACATTCTGAGGGTGACTTTCAGTGCTAACATAAGGGGTTCGAAGGATCATGACCATCCCCTTCAAATTCAAGAGCGATCGCCACTGTAGGATCGGGATAGATCCAGGATCATTGGATCAGAGGACATGTGAATAGGGGTCGTCTGATGAAAAGGAAGCAAGGGTTAAAGTCACAACTGTTGAATCCCATGGGAGAGAGAGAAAAATGAACAGGAGGTATTATGGGGAACCAAGTTGCATGGGAGATAACTTCCCAAGGAGGTATTGCAATCCAAACCATGGTTTCCCCAAGAGGTTATGTCTCAGCATCAAGAGAATTGCGAAGCAAAAAGCAGGTTACTCCAAATCGTCGATGTGTTCCCCCACAAATTGAAAGGCAGTAAGTAATGTGACATGTTAGGGCTCAAACATCGAAACTCCATATAGTCTAAGTAGATCCTGACCATCGATCACCAAGAAATAGGTGTTAGTAGATCAGTAACTCCAAAGAAATCTACTTGAGAGGTTTTCAATTGAGATTTGAAACTCCCAAAGCTCGGAGAGCTGGAGAGCCGGAGTAAATCTCGAACGTCTGATCATCTAAAATAAATCTCAAGAATTGGATCGTCCAAAGTAAATATCAAGTGTCGGATCGCATGAGGTGAATCTAGGCCACCTGATCCAGAAGAGACGTGGCGTAAATCTGTGGATTTCAGGTGAAGACCCGAAATGATCTCAGCCATTGATCTGGTGAGAGCCACGCGTCACTAGATCCAGGGCTTCGGATAAAATCCAGTGGAGCTAGATAAGTTTTGAAATTTGAGATTTCCAAAGTCTGAAGACCCAAAGTAAGCCTTAACCATCAGATTAAGCAGGACACGCGATGCAGATTCATGGACTCCGGGTGAAGACCCGAAGTGAATCTTAGTCATCTAATCTAGTAGGACACATGGCAACAGATTGGCCAGTTCAGAATTCAGAGTTCAAGAGAATTGGAAGTGTGTGTTGATGGGTCTTAAATCCCTTGATTTAATAGTGGAATGGTTCCTACTATTGAATCAAGGGATTTAAGANGTGAATCTTAGTCATCTAATCTAGTAGGACACATGGCAACAGATTGGCCAGTTCAGAATTCAGAGTTCAAGAGAATTGGAAGTGTGTGTTGATGGGTCTTAAATCCCTTGATTCAATAGTAGGAACCAAACCCACCACCGAGGCCCAATTAGACTCCTCAGTGTTTAATAGTGGAATGGTTCTCCAAATCTTGCAATCCGACCAAATTATTGATGGACTTTACATTTTATTATGAAGGTTCTTCCTTCAGTTTGGACTATTCTCTTTTGAATTTTCTCTTGGGTGGGACTGATATGAGATGTAAGCCGATATAAACCAACTTGGTAACAAACAGGATTAATTTTTAAACTATTGGGGAAGAGGCTAAGCTTGGGATAACCCGTTGGTTAAGCACACAGACGACAATTTTATACCACAGGCCTAGTACTAATACATTAACCATGTGAGCATCTAATTACTATCAGAGATACTAATTACCAGAAAGAAAACACATATGCAATAAGATAATGGCAAGCAAAATAATTCATCTACCATAATCATTCATCACATAATAACACAATGATTCATCTTCATCATTAAAGCAAAGAACAACAAAACATTGCAACAGATAACTTGACAACAAAATTAATTTCTCTTACTCATTACAACATCATTCATGAAATAGGATAGGAAATAGTTCTTCTCCACATCCAATCACACATGCAGTTGATGAAAATAACTTGTCTCTGGTCTAGAAGGACTTCTCTATTAATGGTAGCTCGGAAATAATTCTTAACAAAACCAAAACAGAATATTTTCTTGCAACAACCATCGACCTTTAACTAGTTGGTCGACATTCTTATTTATAACATAAAATTCAACTAAAAATAATGGCTAAGTGCAGTTTAACAAAACAAAAAAATCTCCATGTGGCGCCCTCTTCTAACAGTTTCTTTAACAGGCAACTCAAGATATCACTTGAAAGGGGTGACTTTTCTCATACTCTGAGCAACTGATAAACAAATCCTCGCAAGTTTGGGCCCATGGAAATTTGTGTTTTTCCATTGGAGCTGCGTAGAATCCTCTGATCTCCATCGCATGTGCTCGATACTTTACTAGACTGGTGTTTAACTGTTGTAGCACGGTCTGAGCCTTCATCAGATGTTCCATAAATCTTTGCACTTGTCCTGGCATTGTATCAGTCACCTTGGCTAGCTCTTCAACCCATACTCAATCCTGCTTGGCATGCGATCCGACTATGTCGCACAAGTCGACGAAGTTTTCGGGGTCTCCGAACTCGAGGAGTCTGATATCCTTCATTACTTTGTTGATTTTGCCCCAATGTTTCTCGCATTTTTCCCATTGCTTTTGAATTTCTCTGTGTGGTTCCCGAGAAATATTAGCCCAAAACTCGGTTGATCGCTTCATACGATCAAGACTGCTTTTTCTCAATATCCGGATGTCGTTTTCTTCTTTACCTCTACCATATTGCACTGCATCAATGTATTCAATTCTATATACGACTTGTTGCGCCCTTTCATGCCACCTCTATGTATCCTTGCATGTTGTGTGTGCCATGAGGGTGTCTTCCTAGAGTTGTTTTATCTCTACAGTGAACAAGTGTCGCTCGTGTGTGAACCTATTGTAAGCCGCTTCGAACTTGCTTCTTAGATAAACCATAGTCTAAGTGGTGCCCTGATAGTATTCAGCCAAGTGGCGCAAATGTTCTAGTTCCTTCAAGGCGACGGCCAGCTCTTTTTCATCTCCTTTGGCTCTGTCCAGGGTGGCATCTGAAATCACCATCCCCGTGCCGATGAGCTCATATGTTCTAGCATTTTCTGTGTTTATCAAATTCTCCTCTGTAGTGACGAGGATGCATCGATCCAAGGTGATCCTCCTTTTCTTTGTGTTTCTTTGGATGATGACCTTCTTCTTTCAATCATAGGAGATCACATAGATATAGGCTACCTCATCCACAGGTTTAGGGATCTACTGATCACCCCATGTAAGTGTGTTTCCCATAGCTTCGGTGGTGTATATTTGTTCAAGATAGGGTTCTTGAACTTTCTCGTTGTACTCCAAGGGCTCGGCCTCTGCCTGTCGCTTATCGAAGATCTGAGTATCAAGAGAAATAGACAAATCGGGAAGAGACTTGATACTTACTTGTCCATCAGTTGTTGGAACATTGGTTTCCTTTTTTTGGGATCCTTCCTTTGACTTATCTGGTTCCGACTTGTCTTTCAGATTGTCTACTAGGGTCTCCGGTGCATCAGCACTCTTTGTGTCGGGAAAATTTTTAGTTTCTATTTAATTCCTTGGGACCTCTTGGGTTCGAACCCTGGGATCAGGTGAAGCAATCTTCTTAGGTCCCTTTTATTCTTGGATCTGCACAGGGGTCCCTAGATATGTCTCTGGGCTCTCATCATTGCTATATATATTTATAAATTCACTCAAAGGATTAGGCGTGCCTGTTTCCACTGATACTCGGCCTACCTCTGGTTGAATCATCACACCTGTCGATGATCCGACTGGTGACCTTGTGGAATCAGGGTCATTTGACCCACTGACATTACCAAAGTTTATGGAATCAGGGTTGCTCGCCCCCACTGGGATTTATTCTAGATTTTCAGTCGGAAGCTTTGGCACTATGATGAGGTCTTGGTTTTCCTGCATCCACTTCATTAATAGTTGGGCCTGTTGATACATGAGTCCCCCCATCCCCTGTACAGCTTGAACTTCAAAGAAATTCCTAACTTGTACCGGGGATACCTGGGCAATCCCTGTCATTTCAGTGGTTCCGTGGGGAGATCCCACCTCTCTGATTGATATCATTTCTTCTCTTGTCTTGATGGTCTCCTGGACTGTTTGTTCTAGGACTGTTGCTTGCTCATTCTAACTCATAGCCTTGAATCTTTTTTCCTTGGGGTCATCCATCCATGCCATCACCTCTTCCCAGTCTTGAGCATTTTCAGTGAAGATTTCATCTTCAAACCTTTCATGGGCGTATGGCTAGCACGACGATACCTGTGATGTGTGCTTCAGGACTAAACCTTTCGGGTCGTGCTTGTGAAAGTGACCAGTCTAGAAATGGAAATCCAGTTGGTTCAACCCTTCTTGTTTGGATTAAGCAGTGTCCTTCACCATGTAAAAACCAACATGAAAATCGTAGGGTATGAAGGCCTGCTTCCTATCCTTTACCAAAGTAGCATTGTAACCTTGCAGGATGGTCTAATAATAGATTTCCCCTACTATTAGTCGATCAGGGACATATACAGGTAGCATATGAGGTGCCCTGGTGGCACCGAAAACCCTGATGTAGGTATCACTCTCATCCAAATACCAGTGGAAAACCTTCGATATAATCTTTTTGGTTGTGTTCGACAGCCTTGCGAATTCTTTCTTAAACAACAACAAATAAATGTGTGTGATAAATTGGTCGCAGATGAGAGAGTAGGATTTCTTATACCTTTTCTCCCATAAGATGTCGAAATAGACATGGATCAATATATCTAAGGTATGCCAGCTTAATTTCATTCCAGCAAAATCATTTCTGGCACAGACGATGTCCAAAAGATAAGATTTCATGTAAAAGGATGAGGTTTCTCCTTCTTTCGATGTCTTAGCTTGTTGGATGCAAGTGATCAACAGTTTGAAGATGATTGCACCCCAGTTAAAACTTATTCCAGAAATGGATATGGTATGCACTAGAGGCATCCAAGCTCCAGAAAACTTGGAGCAGTCGTTTTCCCCATGCAATCTTCACAGGAGGGCCATTAGATAGACGTAAGGCTCACTAAGGTTGGTCGTCGGGTACCAATCGGAGGTCCGATTGGTGAAATATTTATCCTCTCTCCACCAGGAAGACATCACCTTACTGGTGTCGTGTTTCTCATAGAATCTCAAAATGTTTTCAGTACTCAACCGCTCTTTCGACTCTCTAATCTTGTAGAGCCATTTCAACAGTTATATGCAGGGGAGTACCAGAGTCCTACTCACCACCATGTGTAGAAAATTCTTTCGGACATTCGGGAGGACTTCATCGTCGAGTCTTCTTGTATGAGCATCGTTGTGTGAGGTGTATTCATGGAATTCTTACCACTTGATTTTATTGAAAAGTTCTTCCCAACGCGGGAATACTCTCTTGGTCCCAGTGTTTGCCTCTGTGTCTCCAAAGGTTGGGGGTTGAACGAAATCCTTCTTGGTGGCTATTTTGATGACGGGCACCAGCTTTGGAGAAAATTCCAATTGTCTAACGATTGTTGGGGAGGCACCCTCTCCCACCTCTGGTTCCTGTAGCTTTGGTTCTCTTGGGGATTTCCTGGTGGTGGTTTTCTTCAGAGGTATCGTTCCTGCAACCAAAAATGATCTTCAAGCTAGCATACAGAGTGACATAGGATAAAATGTATTGAATTAAGCATAAAACATCCATAGACCGGTACATACCTATAACACCTACTAAATTGTTGTTTTTATACTCACTGGACGTTGGAAGTTATCCCCGGACTTCTGGCCTCTCTCCTATGGATGATCTGAATTCCTTCGCACACAGAATAACATTTTTTTTAATGACTTAAAAGAATATAATGAGAGATATCCTACCAGTCGTATCAACCAGTTAATACGAGTAATGGGTGAAATTCAAAACAATCTACTGCCGAATCTTTGCAAATAAATTCTACGTGGATTGATGGCAGAGGCGCAGGGGGGTGAGATGCATTGTATCAGCAAGTTCAAACGATCCTTTTGATTCTCACACGAATTAGCAACTAATGTGAGATTATGGAATTCATTAACCTTTAAATGCATCATATCTAGCATATATTAGAGCTAAAACATCCCATTGCATCATCTTCTTAGTGGGAAGATCAGGAATCAGCGATGCCTTATGCATATTTTGGTCAGTATCCTCCTGATAAACCTCTGATGCCAATTGATTTCATCGTACGGTATTGACATGGCACCACTGACTCGGGATACAAGGTACTAACCGGGAACTTAGCTTACGGGTAACGGTCAGACTTGGGACTTTGTTTAAGTTGAATGCACTAAACTGAGCTTAATATTGTAACTGTCGATGTTGGGTGGGTATCAGGGATCGACCTTCGAAAATAAAACTAACGTGCAGTTTCTTCGTGGGTTATCATCCTTTGAATCTCTCGATATCGAAAACGTTTCGGAAATCGGTGATCAACAATCATTATTTCATTTTTGTTCAATGCGTATTCTCTTAGTCTTTCACCAATGGCAAAGAGATCAGTCATCAGCGATATTCTTGGTTATTCTTGTCGTGAAAGAAATCTCGCATCTGCTGACACCAATGAAGATCGGGACTCGACAACTTTGGTTCTCTCTAGCATTTTCTTTCACGCTTAATCTTTTTCGATGGTGAATTCCTTAAGCGCATCTAGGAAGGATTTCACTATCAATTCTCTAATTTAGATATTAGTCTTTTAAGTTAATGATTTTCACATGTCCAAGAAAGCTTTTAAAGACTAAATGAGAATCATAAATAATATGCAAAGGACACATTTTCATATTAGACAATGCCAAAAGATCAAGTGGTACCAAAAAAGTGAAATTTTACGTAGAATTTTTAGGGTGTGTTGAGTGCTCAACAAATGGTGATTCATTGGGCAAAAGTAGAATATTTGTTCTTCCTTTATGCTCGGTTGATATGAAAGCTAGTGGAGAACCTTTCCTGGTTTTAAATCAAAGCTTCTTTTACCCTTGCAATTTGAAATTATTTAGTTGATTCTTTGGGGTCTGCCCGTGAGGTTTTGACCTTTATTCCTCCTTCGTTTCCTATAACCTTGACTTATGCCCCCATTTTACAAAAGTCTAGCCAAGCATTCACTGGCATGAAGCCCTTAGTTACCTTTCCTCACTCGCTTTGGTGTTTCTTCATTGCTAGCGAGCGTCCATAGCCCCGGCAGAGTCACCCCGACATCACAAACCTTGCTCCACTGTCAGTGAGCGTCCATAGCCCCAGCGGAGATATATGCATACCCTCTCCTACCAATCACTCTTTTGTTAATATTAATTTTATTTTGGCATGATGTCGTGAGCGAGTGGGAGAGGATGATGTATGTTTATTTCACAAAGTGAGATGGTTAGGTGGACCCTCTGTTAGATTTTTGTTTGGGGTTCATGTAGTCATTTCCAGCTTTCCTTATTTCCCTTAAGGTCTTACTAAAACCACTAAGTAGACCCTTCTGACACTTCTCTGAAGATTTTCCTCTGCGTAGGTTAGATAGAGGGTTCCTCAAAGCAACCGCAAGTCCCTTGATGTTTCTTCTGTTGTATGTGAGCAATGAGTTCGGAACAGATTTCACAATGTCGCATGACTTAAGGTCAACCATTTTTTTTCTAAACACAACTTTCAAAAGCGTAGAAATCCAAAAAGCAAAAGAAAACAAAAAATGTATTTCACAATCATGAATATACCAAAAAAAAAAAATTATATTATTATTGGAAATGTCATATGAGGGCTTGGCCATTTACTAGGAGGGCGTCAGTTTCCCCCCTTAGATTCTGCAACCGATAAGTTCTTTCCCCAATATTCTCAACCACCTAGAAAGGTCCAAGCCATGGATTCTGAAACTTAGAATGCTTCCCTTTTGGCTCATTTTCTCTATCCCATTTTAGTACTAAGTCTCCTACTTCAAAAAATTTCTCTTTGGCCTTATGCTTATCAAACCATCTTTTCACTATCTATTGGTGTGATAGAAACTTTGACTTAGCCTTTTCTCTCTCTTCTTCTAGCATGAGCAGAGTATCAATTCTTTTTTGTATGACCGATGAGGGTTCCCTGTTGGAATTTTGGGTTAGTTGAGGAGATGGGAGATAAAGCCCATTTGGGAGAATGGCTTCCTGTCCGTAAACCAGGAAGTACGGAGAATTTCCTATAGCTTCCTTGGGTGTGACCCTATCGATCCATAGGGAGTTATGGAGTAAATTGTGCCAATTCCTTTGGTTATCTACAACTGTATTTTTTAATATTCTCACTAGGTTCTTATTCGCCAATTCTTCCACCCCGTTTCCCCGTGGATAATAATTTGCAGAGTACCTAATTATGATTCCTTTGTCTAGTGCAAAATCTGTCAATAGAGTAGAAGAAAAATAAGTTACATTATCAAAAACTAGAACAGAAGGGACACCAAACCTTGTGATCAGTTTTTGTTCTATGAATTGGATCACCACCTTCTCATTTACATGAGTGAGAGGGATGGAATCTGCCCACTTTGTGAAATAATCGGTGGTAGTAAGTATATACTTGTGTTGTTTCGAGGAACTAGGTGTAATTTCTCCTATGATATCCAACCCCCATTGCTAAAAAGGCCTAGAGACAGTCACTGGTTGGAGTGGTATTGTTGCTCTCTTCTCTCTCCCAGCACTTATTTGACAAGTTTTACAGTTCCTAGTGTAGGTGTGAGCACCTTTGAACAAGGTGGGCCAATAATATTAAGCTCTCAGTATCTTATGAGTGGTGGTGTTTCCTGTGAAATTTCCACCGGTAGGGCCATCATGGAGCTCCTTGAGAACTTTGTCTGCATCTTCATGTTCGAGACATATTAAGAGTACCCCATCATATTTAATCTAAAAAAGTGCCGAATTTATGAGGCGATATTGTGAAAACTTTAACCTGAGATCTTTCTTTTCTCTTGGGTTGATATTTTCTAGACAAGTTCCATGGTGTAGGAGATAAGTTAAATTCTCATACCATGACTCTGGCCCTAGGGAAATGTATGAATCTTCACCACACCATAATTCCATTTCATTCTCCCATCCAAAATCTTCATTTACTTGGTCCTGGGCTTCAGCTGCGAGTTTGCACAACCCTTTCCCTTTAACTAGTTTGGCAGGTTTTATATCTAGATCAAATTCTTGGACCACTGTCATCCAGTTCCATCTTCTTTCCCCCATATCTTGTCGAGTAAACAAGGATCGGACCGTAGGGTGAGGCACAATCACTTTGGTGTGGTTCTTGAGGATGTAAGACCTGCGGTGCTTTACTGCATTATATACCGCATAGTCTTTTTTATCGACAGCAAGATAGTTAAGTTCGGCTTCCTGGAGATTAATGCTCATGAATGACACCAGAGCCTCATTGTTGTCATCGTCCTTCTAAGCCAATGCTGCAGCTAACGACCGGTCAGAGGCAAAATCATAGAGGAATAAATCCCTATTGAAATCGGGACTTTGTAACACAAGGGCCCGGGATATAGCAGTTTTAATATTGTTGAAAGCTTCCTTTCATTCATCATCCCACTTAAATTCAGCATCTTTTTGAATCATCTTTTGTAAGGGTTTGATAGTTTCTGTGAAATCGGGAGTGAATTTCCTCACAAAATTGATTTTCCTAAAAAAGGGCTGCATATCTTTCTTATTATGAGGCAATAGGATTTGAGCCATAGTCTTAATCCTTTCTGGGTCTATGCAAATGCCTTCTTGGGATATAATATGACCTAACAACTTACCCTCCTCTATGCAAAAAATAGTTTTCTTAGGATTTAAATATATACTGTACTTCCTACACCTTTCAAAAATCTTAGTTAAGTGTTGGATGTGTTCTTCTCTATTGAATACACAGTTACGTCACCCAGATACACAACCACACACTTGTGTATTAGCCCTCGAAATGATACGTCCATGGCCCTTTGGAAGGTTTCTCCTACGTTAATTAACCGAAAAGGCATGCGATTATAAGTGAAGGTTCCCCACTTGGTTCGGAAGGTAGTCTTCAACCGATCTTCTTATGAAACTAGGACTTGGTTGTAACCTAAGAAATCATCCAATAGAGAGAAAATCTTTGAACCTGACACGGTCTGCAGGAGTTTCTCCATTGGTGGTGTTATCACTCCAGGAAACTCTCCTAGGTTGTAAGTCGGAGATGCCTGGTAACTAACTCTTTTTGGGAAATGTTTTCTCAATATTTGATATGGTTTTTGGGTCAAGATGAATATCTAAGTACTTGACTGTGTTTTCAAGATTGTCTAGAGATACAAAATCTCACAAGGCCTTCTAGCAATGTGGTCAGACAAGGTTTGATTAAATGGGGGAAAGAAAACAGCTATTGAACCAGATTATACTTCATACAAACAAGCACAATGGGTTTAATAACCAAGAAATAACTTATG